>OY726526.1:71515106-71748935 GCA_963383655.1 Bathymodiolus septemdierum | reverse complement strand
GTCTCTCATGTTCAGTCACATCCATATTCTTTTTTACTACAAGCTGTTCCTTTACTTCAATCTGTGTTTGAGTGTAATGTCGTATGGTCTCTCATGTTCCTTTACTTCAATCTGTGTCTGAGTGTAATGTTGCATAGTCTCTCATGTTCTTCTACTTCAATATGTGTCTGAGTGTAATGTTGTATAGTCTCTCATGTTCCTTTACTTCAATCTGTGTGTGATTGTAATGTTGTATAGTCTTTCATGTTCAGTCACATCCATATTATTTCTTACTAAAAACTGTTCCTTTACTTCAATCTGTGTGCTATGTGTATTGTTGTATAGTCTCTCATGTTACGTTACTTCGATATGTGTCTGGGTGTAATGTTCGATATTCTCTAATGTTCAGACACATCCATTTCCTTTCCTACTACAAGCTGTTTCTTGACTTCAATCTATGTCTGAGTGTAATGTTGGATAGTCTCTCATGTTCCGTTACTTCCATCTGTGTCTGAGTGTAATGTTGTATAGTCTCTCATGTTCCTTTGCTTCAATCTGTGTCTGAGTGTGATGTTGGATAGTCTCATGTTCATTTACATCCATATTCTTTCTTACTAAAATCTGTTCCTTTACTTCAATCTGTGTCTGAGTGTAATGTTGGATAGTCTCTCTTCTTCATTTACACCCCTATTCTTTCTTACTACAAGCTTTTCCTTCACTTCAATCTGTGTCTGAGTGTAATGTTGTATAGTCTTTCATGTTCATATACATCCATATTCTTTCTTACTACAAGCTGTTGCTTCACTTCAATCTGTGTCTGAGTGTAATGTCCGATAGTCTCTCATGTTCTGTTACTTCCATCTGTGTCTGAATGTAATGTTGTATAGTCTCTCATGTTCCTTGATTTCAATCTGTGTCTGAGTGTAATGTTGTATAGTCTCTCATGTTCCTTGACTTCAATCTGTGTCTGAGTGTAATGTTGTATAATCTCTCATGTTCCTTGACTTCAATCTGTGTCTGAGTGTAATGTTGTATAGTCTCTCATGTTCAGTCACATTCATATTCTGTCATACTACAAGCTGTTCATTTACTTCAATCTGTGTCTGAGTGTAATGTTGTATATTTCTCTCATGTTCCTTGACTTCAATCTGTGTCTGAGTGTAATGTTGTATAGTCTCTCATGTTCCTTTACTTCAATCTGTGTCTGAGTGTAATGTTGTATAGTCTCTCATGTTCCTTTACTTCAATCTGTGTCTGAGTGTAATGTTATATAGTCTTTCATGTTCCTTTACTTCAATCTGTGTCTGAGCGTAATGTTGTATAGTCTCTCATGTTCCTTTACTTCAATCTGTTTCTGAGTGTAATGTTGTATAGTCTCTCATGCTCCTTTACTTCAATCTGTTTCTGAGTGTAATGTTGTATAGTCTCTCATGTTCCTTTACTTCAATCTGTGTCTGAATGTAATGTTGTATAATCTCTCATGTTCAGTCACATCCATATTCTTTCTTACTACAAGCTGTTCCTTTACTTCAATCTGTGTCTGAGTGTAATGTTGTATAGTCTCTCGTGTTCCTTGACTTCAATCTGTGTCTGAGTGTAATGTTGTATAGCTTCACATGTTCATTGACTTCAATCTGTGTCCGAGTGTAATGTTGGATAGTCTCTCATGATTAGTCACATCCATATTCTGTCTTACTACAAGCTGTTCCTTTACTTCAATCTGTGTCTGAGTGTAATGTTGTATAGTCTCTCATGTTCCTTTACTTCAATCTGTGTCTGAGTGTAATGTTGTATAGTCTCTCATGTTCCTTTACTTCAATCTGTGTCTGAGTGTAATGTTGTATAGTCTCTCATGTTCCTTGACTTCAATCTGTGTCTGAGTGTAATGTTGTATAATCTCTCATGTTCCTTGACTTCAATCTGTGTCTGAGTAATGTTGTATAGTCTCTCATGTTCAGTCACATCCATATTCTGTCATACTACAAGCTGTTCATTTACTTCAATCTGTGTCTGAGTGTAATGTTGTATATTTCTCTCATGTTCCTTGACTTCAATCTGTGTCTGAGTGTAATGTTGTATAGTCTCTCATGTTCCTTTACTTCAATCTGTGTCTGAGTGTAATGTTGTATAGTCTCTCATGTTCCTTGACTTCAATCTGTGTCTGAGTGTAATGTTGTATAGTCTCTCATGTTCCTTTACTTCAATCTGTGTCTGAGTGTAATGTTGTATAGTCTCTCATGTTCCTTTACTTCAATCTGTGTCTGAGTGTAATGTTGTATAATCTCTCATGTTCCTTTACTTCAATCTGTGTCTGAGTGTAATGTTGTATAGTCTCTCATGTTCCTTTACTTCAATCTGTGTCTGAGTGTAATGTTGTATAGTCTCTCATGTTGCTTTACTTCAATATGTGTCTGAGTGTAATGTTGTATAGTCTTACATTTTCAGTCACATCCATATTCTTTATTACTACAAGCTGTTGCTTTGCTATCATTTGTGTCTACGTGTAATGTTGCATAGTCTCCCATGTTCCTTTGCTTTAATTTGTGTATACGTGTAATGTTGCATAGTCTCTCATGTGCCTTTACTTTAATTTGTGCATACGTGTAATGTTGCATAGTCTCCCATGTGCCTTTACTTTAATTTGTGTATACGTGTAATGTTGCATAGTCTCCCATGTTCCTTTGCTTTAATTTGTGCATACGTGTAATGTTGCATAGTCTCTCATGTGCCTTTACTTTAATTTGTGCATACGTGTAATGTTGCATAGTCTCTCATGTGCCTTTACTTTAATTTGTGTCTACGTGTAATGTTGCATAGTCTCCCATGTTCCTTTGCTTTAATTAGTGTATACGTGTAATGTTGCATAGTCTCTCATGTGCCTTTACTTTAATTTGTGCATACGTGTAATGTTGCATAGTCTCTCATGTGCCTTTATTTTAATTTGTGTATACGTGTAATGTTGCATAGTCTCCCATGTTCCTTTGCTTTAATTTGTGCATACGTGTAATGTTGCATAGTCTCTCATGTGCCTTTACTTTAATTTGTGCATACGTGTAATGTTGCATAGTCTCTCATGTGCCTTTACTTTAATTTGTGTATACGTGTAATGTTGCATAGTCTCCCATGTTCTTTTGCTTTAATTTGTGCATACGTGTAATGTTGCATAGTCTCTCATGTGCCTTTACTTTAATTTGTGCATACGTGTAATGTTGCATAGTCTCTCATGTGCCTTTACTTTAATTTGTGTCTAAGTGTAATGATGCATAGTCTCTCATGTGCCTTTACTTTAATTTGTGCATACGTGTAATGTTGCTTAGTCTCTCATGTTCCTTTACTTTATTTTGTGTATGCGTGTAATGATGCATAGTCTCTCATGTTCCTTTACTTTAATTTGTGTCTGAGTGTAATGTTATATAGTCTTTCATGTTCCTTTACTTCAATCTGTGTCTGAGCGTAATGTTGTATAGTCTCTCATGTTCCTTTACTTCAATCTGTTTCTGAGTGTAATGTTGTATAGTCTCTCATGCTCCTTTACTTCAATCTGTTTCTGAGTGTAATGTTGTATAGTCTCTCATGTTCCTTTACTTCAATCTGTGTCTGAATGTAATGTTGTATAATCTCTCATGTTCAGTCACATCCATATTCTTTCTTACTACAAGCTGTTCCTTTACTTCAATCTGTGTCTGAGTGTAATGTTGTATAGTCTCTCGTGTTCCTTGACTTCAATCTGTGTCTGAGTGTAATGTTGTATAGCTTCACATGTTCATTGACTTCAATCTGTGTCTGAGTGTAATGTTGGATAGTCTCTCATGATTAGTCACATCCATATTCTGTCTTACTACAAGCTGTTCCTTTACTTCAATCTGTGTCTGAGTGTAGTGTTGGATAGTCTCTCATGTTCATTTACATCCACATCATTTCTTACTACAAGTTGTTCCTTTACTTCAATCGGTGTCTGAGTGTAATGTTGTATAGTCTCTCATGTTCCTTTGCTTCAATCTGTTTCTGAGTGTAATGTTGTATAGTCTCTCATGTTCCTTTACTTCAATCTGTTTCTGCGTGTAATGTTGTATAGTCTCTCATGTTCCTTTACTTCAATCTGTTTCTGCGTGTAATGTTGTATAGTCTCTCATGTTCCTTTACTTCAATCTGTTTCTGAATGTAATGTTGGATAGTCTCTCATGTTCAGTCACATCCATATTCTTTCTTATTACAAGCTGCTGCTTTACTTCAATCTGTGTCTGAGTGTAATGTTGTATAGTCTCTCATGTTCCATTACTTCAATCTGTTTCTGAATGTAATGTTGTATAGTCTCTCATGTTCCTTTACTTCAATCTGTGTCTGAGTGTAATGTTGTATAGTCTCTCATGTTCCTTTACTTCAATCTGTGTCTGAGTGTAATGTTGTATAGTCTCTCATGTTCATTTACTTCAATCTGTGTCTGAGTGTAATGTTATATAGTCTTTCATGTTCCTTTACTTCAATCTGTGTCTGAGCGTAATGTTGTATAGTCTCTCATGTTCCTTTACTTCAATCTGTTTCTGAGTGTAATGTTGTATAGTCTCTCATGCTCCTTTACTTCAATCTGTTTCTGAGTGTAATGTTGTATAGTCTCTCATGTTCCTTTACTTCAATCTGTGTCTGAGTGTAATGTTGCATAGTCTCTCATGTTCCTTTACTTCAATCTGTGTCTGAGTGTAATGTTGCATAGTCTCTCATGTTCCTTTACTTCAATCTGTGTCTGAGTGTAATGTTGTATAGTCTTTCATGTTCATATACATCCATATTCTTTCTTATTACAAGCTGTTGCTTTACTTCAATATGTGTCTGAGTGTAATATTGTATAGTCTTTCATGTTCAGTCACATCCATATTCTTTCTAACTACAAGCTGTTGCTTTACTTCAATCTGTGACTGGGTGTAACGTTGGATGATCTCTCATGTTCATTTACATCCCTATTCTTTCTTACTACAAGCTGTTCCGTTACTTCAATCTGTGTCTGAGTGTAATGTTGTATAATCTCTCAGGTTCCTTTACTTCAATCTGTTTCTGAGTGTAATGTTTTATAGTCTTTCATGTTCAGTCACATCCATATTCTTTTTTAATACAAGCTGTTGCTTTACTAAAATTAGTGTCTACGTGTAATGTTGGATAGTCTCTCATGTTCCTTTCCTTTAGTTTGTGTCTGCGTGTAATGTTGCATAGTCTCTCATGTTCTTCTACTTCAATATGTGTCTGAGTGTAATGTTGTATAGTCTCTCATGTTCAGTCACATCCATATTCTTTTTTACTACAAGCTGTTCCTTTACTTCAATCTGTGTTTGAGTGTAATGTCGTATGGTCTCTCATGTTCCTTTACTTCAATCTGTGTCTGAGTGTAATGTTGCATAGTCTCTCATGTTCTTCTACTTCAATATGTGTCTGAGTGTAATGTTGTATAGTCTCTCATGTTCCTTTACTTCAATCTGTGTGTGATTGTAATGTTGTATAGTCTTTCATGTTCAGTCACATCCATATTATTTCTTACTAAAAACTGTTCCTTTACTTCAATCTGTGTGCTATGTGTATTGTTGTATAGTCTCTCATGTTACGTTACTTCGATATGTGTCTGGGTGTAATGTTCGATATTCTCTAATGTTCAGACACATCCATTTCCTTTCCTACTACAAGCTGTTTCTTGACTTCAATCTATGTCTGAGTGTAATGTTGGATAGTCTCTCATGTTCCGTTACTTCCATCTGTGTCTGAGTGTAATGTTGTATAGTCTCTCATGTTCCTTTGCTTCAATCTGTGTCTGAGTGTGATGTTGGATAGTCTCATGTTCATTTACATCCATATTCTTTCTTACTAAAATCTGTTCCTTTACTTCAATCTGTGTCTGAGTGTAATGTTGGATAGTCTCTCTTCTTCATTTACACCCCTATTCTTTCTTACTACAAGCTTTTCCTTCACTTCAATCTGTGTCTGAGTGTAATGTTGTATAGTCTTTCATGTTCATATACATCCATATTCTTTCTTACTACAAGCTGTTGCTTCACTTCAATCTGTGTCTGAGTGTAATGTCCGATAGTCTCTCATGTTCTGTTACTTCCATCTGTGTCTGAATGTAATGTTGTATAGTCTCTCATGTTCCTTGATTTCAATCTGTGTCTGAGTGTAATGTTGTATAGTCTCTCATGTTCCTTGACTTCAATCTGTGTCTGAGTGTAATGTTGTATAATCTCTCATGTTCCTTGACTTCAATCTGTGTCTGAGTGTAATGTTGTATAGTCTCTCATGTTCAGTCACATTCATATTCTGTCATACTACAAGCTGTTCATTTACTTCAATCTGTGTCTGAGTGTAATGTTGTATATTTCTCTCATGTTCCTTGACTTCAATCTGTGTCTGAGTGTAATGTTGTATAGTCTCTCATGTTCCTTTACTTCAATCTGTGTCTGAGTGTAATGTTGTATAGTCTCTCATGTTCCTTTACTTCAATCTGTGTCTGAGTGTAATGTTATATAGTCTTTCATGTTCCTTTACTTCAATCTGTGTCTGAGCGTAATGTTGTATAGTCTCTCATGTTCCTTTACTTCAATCTGTTTCTGAGTGTAATGTTGTATAGTCTCTCATGCTCCTTTACTTCAATCTGTTTCTGAGTGTAATGTTGTATAGTCTCTCATGTTCCTTTACTTCAATCTGTGTCTGAATGTAATGTTGTATAATCTCTCATGTTCAGTCACATCCATATTCTTTCTTACTACAAGCTGTTCCTTTACTTTAATCTGTGTCTGAGTGTAATGTTGTATAGTCTCTCGTGTTCCTTGACTTCAATCTGTGTCTGAGTGTAATGTTGTATAGCTTCACATGTTCATTGACTTCAATCTGTGTCCGAGTGTAATGTTGGATAGTCTCTCATGATTAGTCACATCCATATTCTGTCTTACTACAAGCTGTTCCTTTACTTCAATCTGTGTCTGAGTGTAATGTTGTATAGTCTCTCATGTTCCTTTACTTCAATCTGTGTCTGAGTGTAATGTTGTATAGTCTCTCATGTTCCTTTACTTCAATCTGTGTCTGAGTGTAATGTTGTATAGTCTCTCATGTTCCTTGACTTCAATCTGTTTCTGAGTGTAATGTTGTATAATCTCTCATGTTCCTTGACTTCAATCTGTGTCTGAGTAATGTTGTATAGTCTCTCATGTTCAGTCACATCCATATTCTGTCATACTACAAGCTGTTCATTTACTTCAATCTGTGTCTGAGTGTAATGTTGTATATTTCTCTCATGTTCCTTGACTTCAATCTGTGTCTGAGTGTAATGTTGTATAGTCTCTCATGTTCCTTTACTTCAATCTGTGTCTGAGTGTAATGTTGTATAGTCTCTCATGTTCCTTGACTTCAATCTGTGTCTGAGTGTAATGTTGTATAGTCTCTCATGTTCCTTTACTTCAATCTGTGTCTGAGTGTAATGTTGTATAGTCTCTCATGTTCCTTTACTTCAATCTGTGTCTGAGTGTAATGTTGTATAATCTCTCATGTTCCTTTACTTCAATCTGTGTCTGAGTGTAATGTTGTATAGTCTCTCATGTTCCTTTACTTCAATCTGTGTCTGAGTGTAATGTTGTATAGTCTCTCATGTTGCTTTACTTCAATATGTGTCTGAGTGTAATGTTGTATAGTCTTACATTTTCAGTCACATCCATATTCTTTATTACTACAAGCTGTTGCTTTGCTATCATTTGTGTCTACGTGTAATGTTGCATAGTCTCCCATGTTCCTTTGCTTTAATTTGTGTATACGTGTAATGTTGCATAGTCTCTCATGTGCCTTTACTTTAATTTGTGCATACGTGTAATGTTGCATAGTCTCCCATGTGCCTTTACTTTAATTTGTGTATACGTGTAATGTTGCATAGTCTCCCATGTTCCTTTGCTTTAATTTGTGCATACGTGTAATGTTGCATAGTCTCTCATGTGCCTTTACTTTAATTTGTGCATACGTGTAATGTTGCATAGTCTCTCATGTGCCTTTACTTTAATTTGTGTCTACGTGTAATGTTGCATAGTCTCCCATGTTCCTTTGCTTTAATTTGTGTATACGTGTAATGTTGCATAGTCTCTCATGTGCCTTTACTTTAATTTGTGCATACGTGTAATGTTGCATAGTCTCTCATGTGCCTTTACTTTAATTTGTGTATACGTGTAATGTTGCATAGTCTCCCATGTTCCTTTGCTTTAATTTGTGCATACGTGTAATGTTGCATAGTCTCTCATGTGCCTTTACTTTAATTTGTGCATACGTGTAATGTTGCATAGTCTCTCATGTGCCTTTACTTTAATTTGTGCATACGTGTAATGTTGCATAGTCTCTCATGTGCCTTTACTTTAATTTGTGTCTACGTGTAATGTTGCATAGTCTCCCATGTTCCTTTGCTTTAATTTGTGTATACGTGTAATGTTGCATAGTCTCTCATGTGCCTTTACTTTAATTTGTGCATACGTGTAATGTTGCATAGTCTCTCATGTGCCTTTACTTTAATTTGTGTATACGTGTAATGTTGCATAGTCTCCCATGTTCCTTTGCTTTAATTTGTGCATACGTGTAATGTTGCATAGTCTCTCATGTGCCTTTACTTTAATTTGTGCATACGTGTAATGTTGCATAGTCTCTCATGTGCCTTTACTTTAATTTGTGTATACGTGTAATGTTGCATAGTCTCCCATGTTCTTTTGCTTTAATTTGTGCATACGTGTAATGTTGCATAGTCTCTCATGTGCCTTTACTTTAATTTGTGCATACGTGTAATGTTGCATAGTCTCTCATGTGCCTTTACTTTAATTTGTGTCTAAGTGTAATGATGCATAGTCTCTCATGTGCCTTTACTTTAATTTGTGCATACGTGTAATGTTGCTTAGTCTCTCATGTTCCTTTACTTTATTTTGTGTATGCGTGTAATGATGCATAGTCTCTCATGTTCCTTTACTTTATTTTGTGTATACGTGTAATGATGCATAGTCTCTCGTGTTCCTTTACTTTATTTTGTGTATACGTGTAATGATGCATAGTCTCTCATGTTCCTTTACTTTATTTTGTGTATACGTGTAATGATGCATAGTCTCTCATGTGTCTTTACTTTAATTTATGCATACGTGTAATGTTGCATAGTCTCTCATGTGCCTTTACTTTAATTTGTGTCTAAGTGTAATGATGCATAGTCTCTAATGTTCATTTACTTCCATATTATTTTTTCCTACTTCCTAGAAATATATTATGTTTTCACTATAGACTATAATTTTCTGCTTTTGTTGATGAAACAAAATTATCAAAATCAGACATGAATTGTCCGCAGGGTAATATTTAGACAACTTGTTTGAAATAAAATACATAACAAAAATGTGAACCTTCGGAATACCTTTGGCTACTGTCTCCACTTAATACATGCGCCGTCTTTCACAGACCACCAGTGAGCAGGTGTCATCCAAACAACTATATGTTTGTCAGTGAAGTGCGAAAGGTTGTCTTTTTTTTGTCGGATTTCAGATTCTTTTATTCAATTTCTTAAAACTCCATTCAAATAGAAGGAAGAAATTGTGTACTTTAACATATTAAACAATAAGCATTAGAAGCTTTGCTTTGTTTCACTTAACAATGGCAATTCATGTCACGATATAAATAACTGAAGTTTTATTTAAGGAGGAGTTACACACCTTAAACCTACTTGTTATAACAGGTGCCTTGTAAAAGTCTCTTTGAGAATATGTAATGAAAAACTCCAATAATATCTTCGGCTTGGAAATATTTATTCTAAACTAATTTTTTTTCTTCCACAATGCATTGTTAAAATTGTTTTTCCTGGTTTTATTTCAATAACATTAGGCATAAATTTTGTATGTAATAGACAATGATTAATATGTTTGTTTGTTGATCAGCCACGATTTTTATAGAAAATTCAATAAATTGTTGTAATTCAATTCCATATTTTTTTCTATATAAGTCTCATATCTCAATACTATAGTATTTGTACAATAAAAATATTAAAAGTACATCCACATAAATATTAAAATCCATTCAATACAGAATAACATTTAGATAACTTTATAACATCATAAAAGCTTCAGCTGGTCTTACTACAATATCATGTCGCCAACTGGAGTATTAATTTCAGAGATAAGATCTTGAGTCATGAGTAATGATAAACAAATGATCAAGATCCAAGAAGAACACGACGGTTGTCTCATATAGAGTAGGAACTGCTTACCCTTCCGGAGCACCTGATTTCACCACTGGTGTTAGTAGGGTTTCTGTTGCTCGATATTTGCTTTTCTGTGTAGTGTTTAGTAGATCATTGTTTGTCCATTTGTCTTTTTTTCTTCTGGCCATTACATTGTCTGTCCTTCTTCAAATTACGATTTCTGATTACTCTTTTTGGTATCTTCAACCGTTTCTTACAAGGCTCTAACCAACTGGTACCTTAACCTGGGACATATGGCCTTGTTGATCCTAAGGGATAACATATTTTTGAAACGCACATGCATTTTTCATTTCCTAACATTACACAAATGGATGCACAATATCTGAATAGCTGGAAATGTCACGTGTATGGCCATGCTACATGTATTAATTTGCTGATAATAAGCAACAAATGATGGAATATGCAGATGTGCTAATGTGCATGTATTTCTGCAGGACAGAGCAATTTGTGCAAATCTTTTAAAAGTATTAAATTATAAGAAGATATTTGTAAAGATACATACGCCAAGGGTGATACTAGTGGCACAGGAACTGCTTCCAATCCGGGGCACCTCAGTTCTCTCCCTTTCTTAGTGGGGTGAATGCTGCTTAATGTTTACTTCTATTTCTACTTCTACTACGTATTGGCCACACCAAGTTGAAAAATATGTAAGAGGTTGCACATAACAATTGAAAAAGTTTTTAAATATTTACAGACTTCTTAAATTAGTATATGATAGGGGAGACAACAACCCTGAATGTTTCAACTGAACGACTCATAAGTATAGGTAGTGGTAATCTGTTCCACACAGATTCTTTTATTCAATTTCTTAAAACGCCATTCAAGTACATGTATACATCTGTAGAAGAATGAAATTGTGCACTTTAAAGGGATATTGTCTACCAGCTGTGTAATTTTTTCATACCCAAAATTATTGTCGATTTCCGTACTGACCTTCATAAAATGAAGATTAAACACCGAATTATTGATGAATACGCTCCGAAACGTTGTTTTTTCGACTAAAAAAGCTGACCATCGTTACCGGAAGCTATTTAATTATGCACTGACCTGGGCGAGGCCAACTCTATTTATTTATCTATTTTTATGTCAGTAGCCCGGATGCTGCAGCATGGATATTGAGGTAAGTTTCTATAAAAGTTGAGGAAAAAAGCTATTTGTGAACCGATTGTATCTAAAAGACGTAGAATAAATAATTTCTGTATCAGGAATAGATTTTCTTTGATGAAAACTACATGCCTTAACAGATTCAGCCGATATTTCCACGATAACCATTGAAAACATGCCAGGAGGCACCCCATGGGGACAAACTCAACTACGTATTTTCGATCGGAAATTTTTGCCAGCGTTGAAAATAACTAAATTAGTTTTTTTCTTCTTATAAGTTATGAAGTTGTTCCCCGAGATTTTGATACACGTGTTACATTAATTTATTTTAGCCAGTTTTACCGACAATATGAAAACAGAGACATACATGTAGAACACAGTGAAATACATGTCTGATGAAAACGAATGACGTAGCCAGTGTTGTTTTATTTGTTAATTGACTGGAATGTTTCAGAGAAATTTGGGCTGGATTAGAAACAAAAGAGACCTTACTTCTAGTTCCACAAGACAGTTGCTGCAAAATAATATGGGACTGACCATTTACCTTGAAGGGAGCTATGTCACGTTTTTTCGCCGTAGAAATGTTTTTTTCAGACACCACAGAAATCATATTTTCTTATTTTCCGGCGAAGTGCCAATCTAATTAAAACAAGGTGAACTGTGATCTAATGCTCACTTATGACACCCCTGCCACTTCCCATGATATGGGGTACCTATATGAAACTTGTGACCAAATACCAGATTTCTGCCATCAATAGTTGTTGAGAAAAATGTGTTCAATGTGGATAAAAACCAACTAAGTCGGCAAACAGGAAGTAGGAATCTGATGGTTCCAAAAACGCTTCCCATGATATGGCATACCTATGTGAAGCTTGTGACCAAATATCAGATTTCTGCCATCAATAGTTGCTGAGAAAAATGTGACGAAAAATATTTTGGAAGGACGGACGGACAGAGGTAAAACAGTATACCCCCTCCCCCTTCGGGGAGCGGGGGTATAATTAGATCTAAAATAGGGAGCAAGTGCGTAGATCTAATTTTAATTAGATTGGCGAAGTGCTGGAATCATTTTTTTTCTTCAAAATTTTGTATATGATTATACTGTGAAAATGTTAAGTCGGAATATATTTTTTTCTCCTGTCCGGCCAAATTTGTTTCTTCAAGATTCAGAATCAAAATAATTTTTTATTGCAAGACCAAAATGGTTCTCCCATAAACCAACAAAAAAACGAAATAAAACTGTGGTCTTAAGTTAGTCCCACGAGAAAATCTTTCCTTCCACAATAAAGACTTTTTTTTTATTTCTCTAAACTGAATTTGTGCAAACTATTTCACTTATAATGAATTATATTTCTTTTTTAAATAGAGATAATTTTTCTAGATGAATGTATAACCATCTTTATTACAGGACTTTGATCGGATTGTCCTTGACGAGGCAGTGTTGGGGGTTGCTAGAATGTTTCGAGAGAAACTTGTAGTAATGCCCCATGACGAGGATTACAACAGATCCAATAGGTATGCAGCCTACCGCCAGTATACCATTTGGGCACATGGCCGACTTGGAGCTGGGGTCAGACGTGTGATCCCAAGCTGTTGTACTTGGAAAATTAGGGACAAGTATCCTGATCTATATGAACAATACAAGGGTTTCATTCCTAGACGATTTAATTAAAACTTGTTCATGAAATATTTTGTATTTTATCCCATATACCCTAATGATAAAGTTTACCACTTGCTTCCCTATGGTCGGTGGTTGTCCAGGTACTCTGGCTTCCTCCACCACTAAAACTGGTCGCCATGATATAGCTGAAATATTGCTGAAAGTGGCGTTAAAACACCAAAAATAAAAAATAAATCAACCCTAATGAGTTGTTAATTTCACAAGTTGGTCAGTTGGAATTGTAAATTTAATTTGAAAGTTTTGCCATCTTATTATTATTTTTTGTTCTATCAGCACTGACAACTTCTAAAATGGACTGGCAGTCTTTTATATAATTCAAAACCAAACTTGGCAGAGATGTTTTCTATGAGGTCCTACACAAGAGTTGTTACTTTTGTGCAGATTCGTCAAAAACCATGTCCACCATGTGACTTTGAAAATTCTGATTGGTCGATTTTCAAGAAACTTCTCAAGAACCGCTGAAGGGATTGAATTGAAATCTGGTATATATGTTCCTTTGAATGTCTTTAACATGTGTTGTTACTGTTTGCGCCATTTGAAAATTCAAAATGGCCACCAGCGGAGGTCAAAGTTTGCATTGAAACCCTATGGGAAACAACATTTTCATCTTCTTCTTGAGAACAGCCGAACAGAATTTAACCAAACTTGGCAGAGATGTTTCTTGTGAGGTCCTAAAAAGTTGTCCTGGTTTGTACTAACTAGACCAACACATTGAGTGCTATCATTATTGTGCATTGGACAATTTGTAATGCCCATTATCCTGACTTGGGTACTTTTCCACTCTAAATGTGCAGAACTTCTGTTAGACCAGTAAAAACAAAGAGTGACAATCTAAATTTATTCTATGCGACAATATAGTCAATTGTTTTGTCTTGGTCTTCAAATTTGGATTTCTGAGATGCTACAATATTATCCTGAGTTGGAGATTGTGGAATTGGTGCAAGATGGACCGAGATTCTTCTGGGATCATCTACTTCCAACTGCACACGTTGATTCATTCCTTCATTATCTTGCAGTCTCCTACAAATGATGACCCTCAATAGTCTTGGAACATAGGAATATGACTTGTCAGCTTTAACAGGCTGCACAGACCATCTAGCTGTCTTTTTGTTGTAACTTCTCTGCCACCTGAAGAAGAAAAATACATACAATGTAATTCACAAGAATAAAACAATAGAATTGAGATTATGTTCTATGGAGCCCTAACTTTCAATTCAAGATGAATATCTCGAATGTATAGTGAATGAGCAACTAAACATATCATTACAAGTCCACTTTATGAAGGATTTGAGTGATTTGTAGACAGATTTTAGGTTCTGGTCATCCCTCAAGAAGTTCTACAGCAGGCATCACGAGCTGGTCAATGGTTACATGGTGTCTGTTACCCAAATCAGAACTGATCTTCATTTGTTGTTGATGTCTTTCCCTTCATCGGATGGGACTTCTACCGGACTTGACCATGGACAACGCAGCGGGTTTGCGACTTTCGATTGACCCTTCTGAAGCCTATGATCAAATATCAGATTGCTGCCATAAATAATTACTGAGAAAAATGTTATGAACATCTTGGGACGAACGAACGGACAGAGGTAAAACAGTATACCCACCCCCCCTTCCAGTGGAGCGGGGGTATAATAAAGCTCCTATGACATATGATCATGCATGGTTCTGTTATTAGGAAAAAATTTCAAGTATGTAAGTTACAACTAAAACATATGAAATTAACATGACAAACCTTAGAGTGAAGTTGAGGCTAGGTTCAAAATCTTCATCGTCAGAATCATCACCAACATCACTGCCCTCTTCAGTAATATCTATTGAGAGACTGTAAGAATAAAAAATAATTGTTTATTACAGTGTATGTGTATAATATCGAAACAAATTTTGCTATATGGTTCTGATGTGCAGCTGTATAACGAAAAAGCTTTTCAAAATAATATTAAATCTATATACATGTATCCAGCACACATCTACACAACCCAATATAAAGAGACAAAATTACATCAAAGTTTCAGGAAAAAAATTGGTGCACCAGACGTGCGTCAATTCTGTCCCAGTTTGGTTTCATTCCCGTAAGTAGCTAAGGAGGACTGGCCATTTCAGCTTGTGGATTGATGAAAATGTAACGATGATGCAGAAGCCAACATGATCCCTATATAATATAGCTACTAGTAGTATCACTATGCAAGCCACAATAATTAATAGGAAACTGTTATACAAGTGACTGTGTTGAACAATATTGACAATGTTACCTATAAACATAATGTAGAATATGTCTAATCTTTAACAAAATGAACATACTCAAATGGGTTCACAATATGAACTCGATTTCTCCAGTTTCATCCGTTTCGTTGAAATGTGATGGCTGCTCATTTCTTCTACTCTAGAAATACCTTGGTCAGAATATCTAAATAAAAAGTACAAATATCAATCACTACAAAATCACATTTGTCTGAAATTACCAGTTTTTGTAGTAATTTGCCTAAAAAATTAAGATAATTTTACAAAAACCTTCATGATTTTAACACAGACATGGGTCATCGGTCTACTGTTAAATTCACAGACTGTGAAACATGCAAATTGCTATGAATCTTCACATTATTTCTTAAAAATCTTGTTTATAAATCATACTTACAAGATCCAAACTAAACAAGGGCAAAGCGTGCCGTATCCCCTCGCCTAAAAATTTGACCCGGTGACCTTGACCTTTGACTTTGAAAATCAATAGGGTTCCAGATTCTCTTAAGGACTAAATATGTACCAAGTTTGGTCAAAATCCATTGAAGGATGTTGATTCTAGAGTGTTCACAAGGATGTTACGTGGTAAAAGTTTGACCCGGTTATCTTGACCTTTGACCTATGAGGCTATGACCTTGAAAATCAATAAGGTTTCGGTTATCTTAAGGACTAAGTATGTACCAAGTTTTGTCAAAAATCCATTGAAGGATGTTGATTCTAGTGTTCACAAGGATGTTATGCGGTAAAAATTTGAGCCTGTGACCTTGATCTTTGACATATGACCTTGAAAATAAATAGGTTCCAGATTCTCTTAAGGACTAAGTATGCTATAAGTTTGGTCAAAATCCATTGAAGGATGTTGATTCTAGAGTGTTCACAAGGATGTTATGCAGTAAAAATTTGACCCTGTGACCTTGACCTTTGACCTTGAAAATCAATAGAGTTTCAAATTCTCTTAAGGACTAAGTATGTACCAAGTTTGGGCAAAATCCATTGAAGGATGTTGATTCTAGAGTGTTCACAAGGATGTGACGGACAGTAGCGTTACTATATCCCTTCGCAACTTCGTTGGCGAGGGGATAAAAAGCAGTTCAAATGACCATTCTTTAAATAGAAAGCCTTTATATGAAAAATACATATTGATTTCCCTCTATCATGTCTATGTTGATAATTCTAAGATAGTAAAGTATAATTTTGGCTCCCTGAACTAAAAATTATGTCCAAAATTGTTGAAATGTAAAAAACTAGTTAATGTAATGTTTTTAGAATAGTCAAGAAATAAACTTGGTTTGCATAAGGAAATTGAAAACGATTTTCATTTAGTCATAGTCTAAAATATGCAGTTCAGGACATTTCAGTAAAATTTTATAGTCACATATATAGAAAAGTTTCTGAAACTTGCAAATTTCTATGGATCTTCATATTATTTTTTAAAAACCTTGTTTATGTATCATACTTACAGGATCCAAACTAAAAATGATACTGAAATGACACTTATTTAAATGGAAAGCTTTTTATATAAAAGATACATACTGATTTTCCACTATGGTGATAATTCACAGACAGGAAGATATAATTTTGGCTCCCATAACAAAGTTTTATGTTCAAACTTGTTGAAAAGTACTTTTAACCTTATTTATGTAATGTATTTCCAGTACCCAAGATATAAACTTGTTTGCATAAAGGAATTGAAAATGATTTTCATTTAGCCATGGTCTAAAATATGCATTTTAAGACATTTCTGAAATATTCAGTAAAATTTTGTAGTCTAGTCATATATAAAAAAAGTTCTGAAACTTGAAAATTTCAATGGATATTCATATCATTTCTTCGAAACCTTGTTTATAATTATATATTATACTTACAGGATCCAAACTAAAAGTGCAATTGAAATGAAGCTTCTTTAAATAGAAAGCTTTTATTTGAAAAATACATACTGATTTTCCATTATAGTGATAATTCGCAGAAAGTAAGGTATATACTTTTGGTTCCCAATACTAAGTTTCATGTCCAAGTTGTTGAAATTTGATATAATTAAAAGCCTAATTATATGTTGTATATCAAAGAAATAAATTTGCTTGAATAAAAAGAACTTTATAGGGTTTTCATTAAGTCATGTACAGTTTTAATTCTTGCATTAAAAATGAATTGATTCGATATTTTTTTTAAATTGATAATAATAAACTGCATTGTCATTGATATCATTTTTGCACTCCCATTTCCCTTTTGCTGGCCTCTTAAAATTTGTGTTTGTTTACCTCGCAAAGACGGTCGTTTTATGCTACTCATTGACAATAATTTGCTGTTGCCAGGTGCAAAATTACATATATTGATTAATATCTACCGAAAATGATCATAGGCATCATCATAAATTCATAAAATATGAAAAACGATTGAGAAAAGAAGGCAACATGCTCGGCTTACCTATCAACAATAATCAAGCAAAATCTTTGCCACTTCAGCGTGAGATTTGACGCGTAGCACTTCCTTGAGTTCGCTCCAACTGATCCCCTACATATATCCTGCATTTGTTCCATTTGGAAGATACTTCACTTCTATTCCTCTTTTATCTCTGAATCCGTCAAAGTCCGCTTTCTTCCACGCGTTGACAGTTTCTCTTTTGCCCAAGAACCACATGTTGTTTATTGTTTCTAAACAGTGCGCATGCTCAAGACGTGTTCACATAGAAGGGCATATGAATAGATTTGAATATTGTCATCCATACAATAATTCTGATAACGATAGTTTTGGGGTTTTTTTGGTCAAAAAATCGTATCTTTTGCAGCATAACTCGGTGTTAATCTTCATTTTATGAAGGTCAGGACGGAAATCGACAATAATTTTGGGTATGAAAAAATTACGCAGCTGGTAGACAAAATCCCTTTAACATATTATTCTATTATTTTCTACTCCTTAAGGAACTGTTCTCCTATAGTGTTGTTTGGTGAGGTATAGTGCCTGAGCCAACGGCGAGGGCACTATACCTCACCAGACAACACCATAGGAAAACTGTTCTCGAGGGAGAAGACAATAATATATTTAGTACATAACATCCCATTCCAGACATAAAAGGAAAATACACTCAAATTCAACATGATAATAATAATAATAATAAAATTTACAATGTAACATTATACTTGGTTTGCCAAACCTGGCCATGCTGACAGCAGACTACAGCGCAAGTCTATTTTAAGGGAGATAAATCATGACAAAAATATATAAAACTTACGCTGTAAAATATCTGCCACAGGTATAGTGCCCGCAGGAAATCGTTTGAAACGGGCATAGTTCCCGTCTCAAAGTGTAGTCCCCCGTTGTCAAGTGTACTGTTCAAAAATAGTACATACTGATTATCCAATCAAAATACAGCATTTTCATATGCTACGTACTAATAAACGATAAGCGAGAGAAGATTTACTTTGCTTCACCTACCAATGGAAATAAATTTCACGATAGAAATAACTGAAGTTTTACTTAAAGAGGAGTTACACACCCACAACCTACGTGTTATAACAGGTGCTTTCTAAACGTCTCTTTCACAATATACATTAAAGAATACCAATAAATTCTTCGTCTTAGAAATATTATATTTATTCTAAGCTATTCATTTTTTTTCTTCCGGAATGTATTGTTAAAATTGTTTTTAATGGTTTTATTTTATAAAACATTAAACAGTAAATTGTGTAAGTTATAGTCAATAATTAACATGCTTGTTTGTTGATCTTACACGATTTTTATAGAATATTCAATAAATTGTTGTAATTCAATTTAATATTTTTTTAAGTCTCGTATCTCAATACTGTAATATTTGTACAATAAAAATATTAAAAGTACATGAACATAAATATTAAAAGCCATTCAATACAAAATAACTTCATAATATCGTAAAAGTTCCAACTGGTCTTACTACAATATCATGACACCAACTGGAGGATTAATTTAAGATATACAATTTTGTGTCATGGGCAATGATAATTGTTTTTACCAAGATCCAAGAAGAACACGACGGATGTCTCATATGGAGCAGAACTTGCTTACCCTTCCGGAGCACCTGATTTCACCACTGGTGTTAGTGGAGTGTCTGTTCTGCTCGATCATTAGTGTAGTATAGTTTTTTTGTAGACCATTGTTTGTCCGTGTGTCCTTTTTCTTCTTGTCACTGCATTGTCTGTCCTTCTTCGACATACGGCTTCTGATTACTCTTTTTGTATCTTCAAACATTTCTTACAATGCTATTATCAACTGATACCTTAACCTGGGACATATGGCCTTGTTGATACTAAGGGACAACATATTTTTGAAATGCACATGCATTTTTCATTTCCTAAGAATAACAATAAACAAATAGAAATGTCACGTGTATGGCCATGCTACATGTATTAAGTTGCTGATAATAAGCAACAGGTGATAGAATATACAGATGTGCTAATGTGCATGTATTTCAGCAGAACAGACCAATTTAGTGTGCAAATCTTTTAAAAGTATTAAATTGTAACAAGATATTTGTAAAGATACATACGCAACGGGTGATACTAGTGGCACAGGAACTGCTTCCAATCCGAGGAACCTCAGTTTTCTCCCTTTCTTAGTGGGGTGAATGTTGCTTAATGTTTACTTCTATTTCTACTTCTACTACGTATTGGCCACAAGTTGAAAAATATGTAAGAGTTTGCACATAACAATTGAAAAAGTTTTAAAATATTTACAGACTTCTTACATTAGTATTTGATAGGGGAGACAACAACCTTGAATGTTTCAACTGAACGACTCCTAAGTATAGGCAGTGGTAATCTGTTCCACACAGATTCTTTTATTCAATTTTTTAAAACGCAATTAACCTTGAATGTTTCAACTAAACGACTCATAAGTATAGGCAGTGGTAATCTGTTCCACACAGATTCTTTTATTCAATTTCTTAAAACGCAATTAACCTTGAATGTTTCAACTGAACGACTCATAAGTATAGGCAGTGGTAATCTGTTCCAGACAGATTCTTTTATTCAATTTCTTAAAACGCAATTAACCTTGAATGTTTCAACTGAACGACTCATAAGTATAGGCAGTGATATTCTGTTCCACACAGATTCTTTTATTCAATTTCTTAAAACGCAATTCAAATATACATCTGTAGAAGGAAGACATTGTGCACTTAAACATATAAAACAATGAGGATGAGAAGCTTTACTTTGCTTCACCCACCAATGGCAATAAATGTCACGATAAAAATAAATAAAGTTTTATCTAAAGAGGAGTTACACACCTTAAACCTACGTGTCATAGCATTCTGTTCTGCTCGATCTTTAGTTTTATTTAAAGAGGAGTTACACACCTTAAGCCTACGTGTCATAGCATTCTGTTCTGCTCGATCTTTAGTTTTATTTAAAGAGGAGTTACACACCTTAAACCTACGTGTCATAGCATTCTGTTCTGCTCGATCGTTAGTTTTATTTAAAGAGGAGTTAAACACCTTAAACCTACGTGTCATAGCATTCTGTTCTGCTCGATCTTTAGTTTTATTTAAAGAGGAGTTACACACCTTAAACCTACGTGTCATAGCATTTTGTTCTGCTCGATCTTTAGTAGGAGTTACACACGTTAAACCTACGTGTCATAGCATTCTGTTCTGCTCGATCTTTAGTTTTATTTAAAGAGGAGTTACACACCTTAAACCTACGTGTCATAGCATTCTGTTCTGCTCGATCGTTAGTTTTATTTAAAGAGGAGTTACAAACCTTAAACCTACGTGTCATAGCATTCTGTTCTGCTCGATCTTTAGTTTTATATAAAGAGGAGTTACACACCTTAAACCTACGTGTACTAGCATTCTGTTCTGCTCGATCTTTAGTAGGAGTTACACACGTTAAACCTACGTGTCATAGCATTCTGTTCTGCTCGATCTTTAGTTTTATTTAAAGAGGAGTTACACACCTTAAACCTACGTGTCATAGCATTCTGTTCTGCTCGATCGTTAGTTTTATTTAAAGAGGAGTTACACACCTTAAACCTACGTGTCATAGCATTCTGTTCTGCTCGATCGTTAGTTTTATTTAAAGAGGAGTTACAAACCTTAAACCTACGTGTCATAGCATTCTGTTCTGCTCGATCATTAGTAGGAGTTACACACGTTAAGCCTACGTGTTATAGCATTCTGTTCTGCTCGATCTTTAGTTTTATTTAAAGAGGAGTTACAAACCTTAAACCTACGTGTCATAGCATTCTGTTCTGCTCGATCTTTAGTTTTATATAAAGAGGAGTTACACACCTTAAACCTACGTGTACTAGCATTCTGTTCTGCTCGATCTTTAGTTTTCTGTGTAATGTATTCTAGATCATTGTTTATCCGTTTGTCCTTTTTCTTCTGGTCATTGCATTGCCTGTTCTTTTCCGAATTACGGCTTCTGATTACTCTTTTGGGTATCTTCAACCATTTCTGTCAAGGCTCTAACCAACTGGTACCTTAACCTGGGACATATGGCCTTGTTGATCCTAAGAGATAACATATTTTTGAAATGCACATGCATTTTTCATTTCCTAAGAATAACAATAAACAAATGGATGCACAATATCTTTGTAGCTGGAAATGTTACTGTATGGCCATGCTACATGTATTACGTTAATAATGAGCAACAGTTGATAGAATATGCAGATGTGTTAATATGCACGTATTTCTGCACACAGGTGTAAATTGCACACATGTAACTGTTAAAGAGCACCATTGGTGATATCAGCAGAGCAGAGCAATTTTGTGCAAATCTTTTAAAAGTTTTAAATTGTAAGATGATATTTGTAAAGATATATGCACAACGGGTGATACTAATGGAGCAGGAATTGTTTCTTCTCCCTTTTTAGTGGGGTGAATGTTACTTCTATTTCTACTTCTGCTTCACCTTCAACAAGTTGAAAAATATGTCAGAGACGGCACATGACAATTGAAAAAGTTTCTAAGACTTCTTAGATTAGTATTTGATAACGGTGAAAGCAGCCATGAACGTTTCAACTGAACGACTCATAACTAAAGGCTGTGACAGTCAATTCCAGTCTGATATAATACGAGGGAAAACGTTGTTTTTCTTTCTCTTTGTCGGGTCTTACATGGGGGATAATGAAAGACGAGTAGTGTCTGCTAGGTTCCGTAATTGTCTCAACGATTGCTTAAATCTGTGATTATATTAGCAATAGCTACCTTTTTGTTTGCTAGTATCGTTTCATCAGCTTTCTGTGTAGTATTTGTCAACAATTAATTGGCTTCTGATTGCCCCTTTGCTATCTTCAAATGCAAATGTTGTTATATAATTGTGTGCACACTGTTCGTTTCTGGAATAACCTTAATCGGGTGCGCTCATGGTCAACAGATATGACAACAACATAATGTAAACGTCTATGTTAGAAAGTGCACCAGAAGACGTAAACAGGAGAGCCAAAACATTTCTTATGATACATACATTAGTAATATACGTACATTGTCTGAAAATATATAATTTATTTGTATGAGCTTAAGAAAGAGGTAGAAAATGAACATAAATATATATTTATTATTTCTTTATTTAGAAGACATAATATTCCATAATAATGACCCAGAAAAGAATCTCAGACAGTAATTTTTTTCCTTGTCTAAAGCCAACTATTATTAAACAATGCCAATGACGTCTCGTCTTCCTGAACTACATTTGTAGACGATGACCACACTTTCTTACTAATGTCACCACGTATGGACCATTATATCAAAATATACAATTTACAGACATTTATATATTAATTATTTCCACAATTTCCCACATTCCTTCGTTATGACAGAAACATAATCATGTAAATCGGTGATTCCTATATATTTTACACCAATAAAAAGGTTAATATCCAAATTAGTGCACATGACGCGTTTCTGAAATGTTAATCATCGGATCAAAAGACCGAGAAGATGAATAATGTAAAAGACTTTGGTAATAAGAAAACCAAAGGGAATTAATATGATGGTCTTACACGACAAAGGCCACCTATGCTTGAGGGAGATAAACTTTAATCATAATAATTTCATTACTTAGGAACTGTAAATTTCAATCATAGATATATCTAATAAACATGTCAGTGCAAAAATATAAATATATTTAGGTTTTAGACACATAATAGGTATAATCTTAAGGATAAAGCCGTACATTTTGTAGTGAACAAGCAAACTATCAACACAAAAACCAACACAACAATTTCAAAACCAAAGTCTTTCAGAAACACATTTTGTGCAGATTATGATTTTTTACTGAACCTTTTTTAATTGTACATCGTCGTATTATCCGTATTACAAGATTACCAGCATGCTACGCCAACACCTTGCAAATGTATTCTCACATAAACCCGTGTTGTGATGTAGCTACGACTTCCGAGTAACACGATGGTCGATTCGTCTTGACTCCCATTTGTTTTATGAAGGTTCATGTTTTATTTATGTTATTTTTATTAATAACTGGTGCCCAAAAACGATTTCCATATCAGTTGATGCTCGTGTAGTTTAACAGGAACTGCTAACCCTTCCGGAACATCTGAGGTCTTTAGTTTTCTGCATAATGTTTTGTAGATTATTGATTGTTCTTTTGCTCTTTTTTGCTTGACTATTGCATTGTCGTCGTTTTTCAATCTATCGTGGTCGTCGTTGGTCGTGATCGTATGGTAGTTGTATGTACAACTACATATGCAATCAGTGCATATCACCACTAATGTTGTGAGTCCGAATTTTGCTAAAGGCGAGATGTAATCGATACAACATTATGTGATAAAGTTTATAAGTGATTTGCGGCAGGTCGGTAGTTACTCTGGTATCCTCCATCAATAAAACTAACCGCCGCGAAATAACTTAAATCTTGTTGAAAGAGACATTAAACACCATTACCTTAACCCCTTCTTCGATGTACGGCTTCTGATTACCACGTTCGTGTCCTCAATCTATTTCTGCCGCTAGCAACAGTACAAAGACTATTTTAACTGGGATTTTTGTTACTGCTTTTCTTACTACCATAATACTATTAATAAGAAAAAAAAGGAAAAAAAAGAGTAAATATCAAATTAAGTGCGTACGACTCGTTTCTAGAATAACCTTCATCAGGTATGCTCAAAATCGAAAGATTAGAAAGCCAATCAATTTTAACGTGGATATATATTTATTATTTCTTTATCTATAAAACATAATATTACATAATAATGTCATAGAAAAGAATCTAAGACAGTAAATTAGTTCCTTGTCTAAAGGCGACTATTATTAAACAATGCCAATGACGTCTCGTCTTCCTGAACTACATTTGTAGACGATAACCATACTCTCTTACTAATGTCACCACGTATGGACCATTAAGTAATATTTAGAGTACTTTTAATTTCGTGCATGTGCCGATAAACTGATCGAGGGCGTGCATACAAGTATTCTAAATGTTTTGTATCATAACCAATCAAACGGAAGCAAATGTGTGATTGACGTCTGTCGCACTTGACCAACTTTTGAGATAAGGAAGGTAAAATGTTGATGCAGCACACACATGACACAACTGTTTCTGAAAAAATTCTTGATTTTTGCAAAATTTGAAAAGAGAGCGAACAGTTTTTCATTTTATTTTTAAAGAAAATGGAAAATCTGAGGCGGATTTCCAGCATTTTGGAAGTGCGAAGCGGCAAATTTTTTTTAAATTTACATTCTGGAAAAAGTGGAGCGAGTTATCCAAAGAACTAAAACTTAAATTGATGTGGCCTGAGCATACGAATATTTTATTTATTTTTAGTTTCCTATTTTTCAGGTACTCGAATATGATCACTTTTTTTAATTGCAAAACTGATAATTTTCGTTGCGTAACGGAAATAGGGCATTATTTTTTTTTTCTATTTGCATTGAATAAGTCAAAACGGAGACTAATTTCTCTTGTTAAGGTTGTTAGAATAAAACAAAATTGCTTAGTAAAGCTAAAGAATTGTTCATGTGTTTTTATGTCATCTGCATGAACAAACACGTGGGGATCACTTTGTCAGTCTTTTTGCTTGTTTTATAGTTTTTTTCCAGTATCAGATTTAAGAAAGCTTACACTTAGTTCCACTTTGCACCCAAAATGTCTATCACTTGTACTTCTGTGTTCTATCAAAATTAGGTCACAGTTAAAGCACGCTAAATAGAAAATGCTTTGCCCAAATATAGTTATCTTGACTCCACTTCCTGTATGGTTATCTTCATTTAGAAAATACTAAAGATCAAAGGAAAACACACTGGGTTGTGATACAAGTCAACATATACAATTTTCAGATATTTATATATTAATTATTTCCACAATTTCAGACACTCCTTCGTTGATTAACCCGTGTTGTGATGTAGCTACGATTTCCGCGTAACACGATGTTCGATTCGTCTTGACTCCCATTTGTTTTATAAGGAGTTCATGTTTTATTCAAGTTATTTGTATTAATTTACGCATACTGGTGCCCAACACGATTTCCATATCAGTTGCTACTCGTGTAGTTTAACAGGAACTGCTAACCCTTCCGGAACACCTGAATTCTTTAGTTTTCTGCATAGTGCATTGTCGTCATTCTTCGACTTAGCGGGACCGTCGTGTTCGTATGATAGTTGTATTTACAACTACATATGGAATCAATGCATATCACCACTAATGGTGTGAGTTCGAATTTTGCTAAAGGCGAAATACTGTGGTATCCTCCACCAATAAAAATAAACGCCACGAAATAACTTAAATATTGTTGAAAGAGACATTAAGCACCACTACCTTGACCCTTTCTGCGATGTACGGTTTCAAATTACCCCTTTGGTGTCTTCAAGCGTTGTTTTGCCTCTAGTACTGTTCAACGACTATTTCTCCTTGTTTTTGTTTTACTAGTTTACCTTACTTCCATCATACAACTTGTAATTAATGAAAACGTAGATATTAAATTTAGTGTGTACGACACGCTTCTAGAATAACCTACATCAGGTACGCTGAAAATCGAAATATTGGTAAGCCAATTACTTTTATATTTTGCAATGAATTATATATTTATATTGGGGGGATTCAACATTTCGTTTGAGGTATGGAGAGATTTCGTTCTCATCATTGTCACTCTGTATGTATATTGATCGTTATCACTTTACTACCTGGAATACCATTCAGCTACTCACAAATGTTTCTTATGTTGTCCTATTATGTGTCTTTACTTCTGAATTCCGTTTTGTGATGTTCGGATCGTCTTTACCTCCAGTTGTATGTAGGGGGGGGGGGGGGGGCTCATGTTTACGTTATTTGTGTTTGCTTCCGCATAGTGGTGTCCAACACATATTGTGTTTTGTTTGTCTTCCTCTTCTGTACCCATACGGTTTTCTCTATATTTGTCTTCGTCTTCTGTACTCATACGGTTTTCCCTATGTTTGTCTTCGTCTTCTGTACTCATACAGTTTTCTCTATGTTTGTCTTCGTCTTCTGTACTCATACAGTTTTCTCTATGTTTGTCTTCGTCTTCTGTACCCATACGGTTATCTCTATGTTTGTCTTCGTCTTCTGTACCGATACGGTTTTCCCTATGTTTGTCTTCGTCTTCTGTACCCATACGGTGTTCTCTATGTTTGTCTTCGTCTTCTGTACCCATACGGTTTTCTCTATATTTGTCTTCGTCTTCTGTACCCATACGGTTATCTCTATGCTTGTCTTCGTCTTCTGTACCCATACGGTTTTCTCTATGTTTGTCTTCGTCTTCTGTACCCATACGGTTTTCTCTATGTTTGTCTTCGTCTTCTGTACCCGTACGGTTTTCTCTATGTTTGTCTTCGTCTTCTATACCCATACGGTTTTCTCTATATTTGTCTTCGTCTTCTGTACTCATACGGTTTTCTCTATGTTTGTCTTCGTCTTCTGTACTCATACGGTTTTCTCTATGTTTGTCTTCGTCTTCTGTACTCATACGGTTTTCTCTATGTTTGTCTTCGTCTTCTGTACCCATACGGTTTTCTCTATGTTTGTCTTCGTCTTCTGTACCCATACGGTTTTCTCTATATTTGTCTTCGTCTTCTGTACCCATACGGTTTTCTCTATGTTTGTCTTCGTCTTCTGTACCCATACGGTTATCTCTATGCTTGTCTTCGTCTTCTGTACTCATACGGATTTCTCTATGTTTGTCTTCGTCTTCTGTACCCATACGGTTTTCTCTATGCTTGTCTTCCTCTTCTGTACCCATACGGTTATCTCTATGTTTGTCTTCGTCTTCTGTACCCATACGGTTTTCTCTATATTTGTCTTCGTCTTCTGTACCCATACGGTTTTCTCTATGTTTGTCTTCGTCTTCTGTACCCATACGGTTTTCTCTATGTTTGTCTTCCTCTTCTGTACTCATACGGTTTTCTCTATTTTTGTCTTCGTCTTCTGTACTCATACAGTTTTCTCTATGTTTGTCTTCGTCTTCTGTACTCATACAGTTTTCTCTATGTTTGTCTTCGTCTTCTGTACCGATACAGTTTTCCCTATGTTTGTCTTCGTCTTCTGTACCCATACGGTTTTCCCTATGTTTGTCTTCGTCTTCTGTACTCATACAGTTTTCTCTATGTTTGTCTTCGTCTTCTGTACTCATACAGTTTTCTCTATGTTTGTCTTCGTCTTCTGTACCGATACAGTTTTCCCTATGTTTGTCTTCGTCTTCTGTACCCATACGGTTTTCCCTATGTTTGTCTTCGTCTTCTGTACTCATACAGTTTTCTCTATGTTTGTCTTCGTCTTCTGTACCCATACGGTTTTCTCTATGTTTGTCTTCGTCTTCTGTACCCGTACGGTTTTCTCTATGTTTGTCTTCGTCTTCTGTACCCATACGGTTTTCTCTATATTTGTCTTCGTCTTCTGTACCCATACGGTTTTCTCTATGTTTGTCTTCGTCTTCTGTACCCATACGGTTTTCTCTATGTTTATCTTCGTCTTCTGTACCCGTACGGTTTTCTCTTTATTTGTCTTCGTCTTCTGTACTCATACGGTTTTCTCTATTTTTGTCTTCGTCTTCTGTACTCATACGGTTTTCTCTATGTTTGTCTTCGTCTTCTGTACTCATACGGTTTTCTCTATGTTTGTCTTCGTCTTCTGTACCCATACGGTTTTCTCTATGTTTGTCTTCGTCTTCTGTACCCATACGGTTTTCTCTATGCTTGTCTTCGTCTTCTGTACCCATACGGTTTTCTCTATGTTTGTCTTCGTCTTCTGTACCCATACGGTTATCTCTATGCTTGTCTTCGTCTTCTGTACTCATACGGATTTCTCTATGTTTGTGTTCATCTTCTGTACTCATACGGTTTTCTCTATGTTTGTCTTCGTCTTCTGTACCCATACGGTTTTCTCTATGCTTGTCTTCCTCTTCTGTACCCATACGGTTATCTCTATGTTTGTCTTCGTCTTCTGTACCCATACGGTTTTCTCTATATTTGTCTTCGTCTTCTGTACCCATACGGTTTTCTCTATGTTTGTCTTCGTCTTCTGTACCCATACGGTTTTCTCTATGTTTGTCTTCCTCTTCTGTACTCATACGGTTTTCTCTATTTTTGTCTTCGTCTTCTGTACTCATACAGTTTTCTCTATGTTTGTCTTCGTCTTCTGTACTCATACAGTTTTCTCTATGTTTGTCTTCGTCTTCTGTACCGATACGGTTTTCCCTATGTTTGTCTTCGTCTTCTGTACCCATACGGTTTTCTCTATGTTTGTCTTCGTCTTCTGTACCCGTACGGTTTTCTCTATGTTTGTCTTCGTCTTCTATACCGATACGGTTTTCTCTATATTTGTCTTCGTCTTCTGTACCCATACGGTTTTCTCTATGTTTGTCTTCGTCTTCTGTACCCATACGGTTTTCTCTATGTTTGTCTTCGTCTTCTGTACCCATACGGTTATCTCTATGCTTGTCTTCGTCTTCTGTACTCATACGGATTTCTCTATGTTTGTCTTCGTCTTCTGTACCCATACGGTTTTCTCTATGCTTGTCTTCCTCTTCTGTACCCATACGGTTTTCTCTATATTTGTCTTCGTCTTCTGTACCCATACGATTTTCTCTATGTTTGTCTTCGTCTTCTGTACCCATACGTTTTCTCTATGTTTGTCTTCGTCTTCTGTACCCATACGGTTTTCTCTATGTTTGTCTTCGTCTTCTGTACCCATACGGTTTTCTCTATATTTGTCTTCGTCTTCTGTACCCATACGGTTATCTCTATGTTTGTCTTCGTCTTCTGTACCCATACGGTTTTCTCTATATTTGTCTTCGTCTTCTGTACCCATACGTTATCTCTATGCTTGTCTTCGTCTTCTGTACCCATACGATTTTCTCTATGTTTGTCTTCGTCTTCTGTACCCATACGGTTTTCTCTATGTTTGTCTTCGTCTTCTGTACCCATACGGTTTTCTCTATGTTTGTCTTCGTCTTCTGTACCCATACGGTTTTCTCTATATTTGTCTTCGTCTTCTGTACCCATACGGTTTTCTCTATGTTTGTCTTCGTCTTCTGTACCCATACGGTTTTCTCTATATTTGTCTTCGTCTTCTGTACCCATACGGTTTTCTCTATGCTTGTCTTCGTCTTCTGTACCCATACGGTTATCTCTATGCTTGTCTTCGTCTTCTGTACTCATACGGATTTCTCTATGTTTGTCTTCGTCTTCTGTACCCATACGGTTTTCTCTATATTTGTCTTCGTCTTCTGTACTCATACGGTTTTCTCTATGTTTGTGTTCGTCTTCTGTACCCATACGGTTTTCTCTATGTTTGTCTTCCTCTTCTGTACTCATACGGTTTTCTCTATTTTTGTCTTCGTCTTCTGTACTCATACGGTTTTCCCTATGTTTGTCTTCGTCTTCTGTACTCATACAGTTTTCTCTATGTTTGTCTTCGTCTTCTGTACTCATACAGTTTTCTCTATGTTTGTCTTCGTCTTCTGTACCGATACGGTTTTCCCTATGTTTGTCTTCGTCTTCTGTACCCATACGGTTTTCTCTATGTTTGTCTTCGTCTTCTGTACCCGTACGGTTTTCTCTATGTTTGTCTTCTTCTTCTATACCCATACGGTTTTCTCTATATTTGTCTTCGTCTTCTGTACCCATACGGTTTTCTCTATATTTGTCTTCGTCTTCTGTACCCATACGGTTTTCTCTATGTTTGTCTTCGTCTTCTGTACCCATACGGTTATCTCTATGCTTGTCTTCGTCTTCTGTACTCATACGGATTTCTCTATGTTTGTCTTCGTCTTCTGTATCCATACGGTTTTCTCTATGCTTGTCTTCCTCTTCTGTACCCATACGGTTTTCTCTATATTTGTCTTCGTCTTCTGTATCCATACGATTTTCTCTATGTTTGTCTTCGTCTTCTGTACCCATACGTTTTCTCTATGTTTGTCTTCGTCTTCTGTACCCATACGGTTTTCTCTATGCTTGTCTTCGTCTTCTGTACCCATACGGTTTTCTCTATATTTGTCTTCGTCTTCTGTACCCATACGGTTTTCTCTATGTTTGTCTTCGTCTTCTGTACCCATACGGTTTTCTCTATGTTTGTCTTCGTCTTCTGTACCCATACGGTTTTCTCTATGCTTGTCTTCCTCTTCTGTACCCATACGGTTTTCTCTATATTTGTCTTCGTCTTCTGTACCCATACGATTTTCTCTATGTTTGTCTTCGTCTTCTGTACCCATACGGTTTTCTCTATATTTGTCTTCGTCTTCTGTACCCATACGGTTTTCTCTATGTTTGTCTTCGTCTTCTGTACCCATACGGTTTTCTCTATGTTTGTCTTCGTCTTCTGTACCCATACGGTTTTCTCTATGTTTGTCTTCGTCTTCTGTACCCGTACGGTTTTCTCTATATTTGTCTTCGTCTTCTGTACCCATACGGTTTTCTCTATGTTTGTCTTCGTCTTCTGTACCCATACGGTTTTCTCTATGCTTGTCTTCGTCTTCTGTACCCATACGGTTATCTCTATGCTTGTCTTCGTCTTCTGTACTCATACGGATTTCTCTATGTTTGTCTTCGTCTTCTGTACTCATACGGTTTTCTCTATATTTGTCTTCGTCTTCTGTACTCATACGGTTTTCTCTATGTTTGTCTTCGTCTTCTGTACTCATACGGTTTTCTCTATGTTTGTCTTCGTCTTTTGTACTCATACGGTTTTCTCTATGTTTGTCTTCGTCTTCTGTACCCATACGGTTTTCTCTATGCTTGTCTTCGTCTTCTGTACCCATACGGTTTTCTCTATGTTTGTCTTCGTCTTCTGTACCCGTACGGTTTTCTCTATGCTTGTCTTCGTCTTCTGTACCCATACGGTTTTCTCTATGTTTGTCTTCGTCTTCTGTACCCGTACGGTTTTCTCTATATTTGTCTTCGTCTTCTGTACCCATACGGTTTTCTCTATGTTTGTCTTCGTCTTCTGTACCCATACGGTTATCTCTATGCTTGTCTTCGTCTTCTGTACTCATACGGATTTCTCTATGTTTGTCTTCGTCTTCTGTACCCATACGGTTTTCTCTATATTTGTCTTCGTCTTCTGTACCCATACGATTTTCTCTATATTTGTCTTCGTCTTCTGTACCCATACGATTTTCTCTATGTTTGTCTTCGTCTTCTGTACCCATACGGTTTTCTCTATGTTTGTCTTCGTCTTCTGTACCCATACGGTTTTCTCTATGTTTGTCTTCGTCTTCTGTACCCATACGGTTTTCTCTATATTTGTCTTCGTCTTCTGTACCCATACGATTTTCTCTATGTTTGTCTTCGTCTTCTGTACCCATACGGTTTTCTCTATGTTTGTCTTCGTCTTCTGTACCCATACGGTTTTCTCTATGTTTGTCTTCGTCTTCTATACCCGTACGGTTTTCTCTATGTTTGTCTTCGTCTTCTGTACCCATACGGTTTTCTCTATGTTTGTCTTCGTCTTCTGTACCCATACGGTTATCTCTATGTTTGTCTTCGTCTTCTGTACCCATACGGTTTTCTCTATATTTGTCTTCGTCTTCTGTACCCATACGATTTTCTCTATGTTTGTCTTCGTCTTCTGTACCCATACGATTTTCTCTATGTTTGTCTTCGTCTTCTGTACCCATACGGTTTTCTCTATGTTTGTCTTCGTCTTCTGTACCCATACGGTTTTCTCTATGTTTGTCTTCGTCTTCTGTACCCATACGGTTTTCTCTATGTTTGTCTTCGTCTTCTGTACCCGTACGGTTTTCTCTATGTTTGTCTTCGTCTTCTGTACCCATACGGTTTTCTCTATGTTTGTCTTCGTCTTCTGTACCCATACGGTTATCTCTATGCTTGTCTTCGTCTTCTGTACCCATACGGTTTTCTCTATGTTTGTCTTCGTCTTCTGTACCCATACGGTTTTCTCTATGTTTGTCTTCGTCTTCTGTACCCATACGATTTTCTCTATGTTTGTCTTCGTCTTCTGTACCCATACGGTTTTCTCTATGTTTGTCTTCGTCTTCTGTACCCGTACGGTTTTCTCTATGTTTGTCTTCGTCTTCTGTACCCATACGGTTTTCTCTATGTTTGTCTTCGTCTTCTGTACCCATACGATTTTCTCTATGTTTGTCTTCGTCTTCTGTACCCATACGGTTTTCTCTATGTTTGTCTTCGTCTTCTGTACCCATACGGTTTTCTCTATGTTTGTCTTCGTCTTCTGTACCCGTACGGTTTTCTCTATGTTTGTCTTCGTCTTCTGTACCCATACGGTTATCTCTATGCTTGTCTTCGTCTTCTGTACCCATACGGTTTTCTCTATGTTTGTCTTCGTCTTCTGTACCCATACGGTTTTCTCTATGTTTGTCTTCGTCTTCTGTACCCATACGATTTTCTCTATGTTTGTCTTCGTCTTCTGTACCCATACGGTTTTCTCTATGTTTGTCTTCGTCTTCTGTACTCATACGGTTTTCTCTATGTTTGTCTTCGTCTTCTGTACTCATACGGTTATCTCTATGCTTGTCTTCGTCTTCTGTACTCATACGGTTTTCTCTATGTTTGTCTTCGTCTTCTGTACCCATACGGTTTTCTCTATGTTTGTCTTCGTCTTCTGTACCCGTACGGTTTTCTCTATGTTTGTCTTCGTCTTCTGTACCCATACGGTTTTCTCTATGTTTGTCTTCGTCTTCTGTACCCATACGGTTATCTCTATGCTTGTCTTCGTCTTCTGTACTCATACGGATTTCTCTATGTTTGTCTTCGTCTTCTGTACCCATACGGTTATCTCTATGTTTGTCTTCGTCTTCTGTACCCGTACGGTTTTCTCTATGTTTGTCTTCGTCTTCTGTACCCATACGGATTTCTCTATGTTTGTCTTCGTCTTCTGTACCCATACGGTTTTCTCTATGTTTGTCTTCGTCTTCTGTACCCATACGGTTTTCTCTATGTTTGTCTTCGTCTTCTGTACTCATACGATTTTCTCTATGTTTGTCTTCGTCTTCTGTACTAATACGGTTTTCTCTATGTTTGTCTTCGTCTTCTGTACCCATACGGTTTTCTCTATATTTGTCTTCGTCTTCTGTACCCATACGATTTTCTCTATATTTGTCTTCGTCTTCTGTACCCATACGGTTTTCTCTATGTTTGTCTTCGTCTTCTGTACTCATACGATTTTCTCTATGTTTGTCTTCGTCTTCTGTACCCATACGGTTTTCTCTATGTTTGTCTTCGTCTTCTGTATTCATACAGTTTTCCCTATGTTTGTCTTCGTCTTCTGTACCCATACAGTTTTCTCTATGTTTGTCTTCGTCTTCTGTACTAATACGGTTTTCTCTATGTTTGTCTTCGTCTTCTGTACCCATACGGTTTTCTCTATGTTTGTCTTCGTCTTCTGTACCCATACGGTTTTCTCTATGTTTGTGTTCATCTTCTGTACCCATACGGTTTTCTCTATGTTTGTGTTCATCTTCTGTACTCATACGGTTTTCTCTATATTTGTCTTCGTCTTCTGTACCCATACGGTTTTCTCTATGTTTGTGTTCATCTTCTGTACTCATACGGTTTTCTCTATATTTGTCTTCGTCTTCTGTACCCATACGGTTTTCTCTATGTTTGTGTTCATCTTCTGTACTCATACGGTTTTCTCTATGTTTGTCTTCGTCTTCTATAGCCATGCGGTTTTCTCTATGTTTGTCTTCATCTTCTGTACTCATACGATTTTCTCTATGTTTGTCTTCGTCTTCTGTACTAATACGATTTTCTCTATGTTTGTCTTCGTCTTCTGTACCCATACGGTTTTCTCTATGTTTGTGTTCATCTTCTGTACTCATACGGTTTTCTCTATGTTTGTCTTCGTCTTCTATAGCCATGCGGTTTTCTCTATGTTTGTCTTCGTCTTCTGTACCCATACGGTTTTCTCTATGTTTGTGTTCATCTTCTGTACCCATACGGTTTTCTCTATGTTTGTCTTCGTCTTCTGTACCCATACGGTTTTCTCTATGTTTGTGTTCATCTTCTGTACTCATACGGTTTTCTCTATATTTGTCTTCGTCTTCTGTACCCATACGGTTTTCTCTATGTTTGTGTTCATCTTCTGTACTCATACGGTTTTCTCTATGTTTGTCTTCGTCTTCTATAGCCATGCGGTTTTCTCTATGTTTGTCTTCATCTTCTGTACTCATACGATTTTCTCTATGTTTGTCTTCGTCTTCTGTACTAATACGATTTTCTCTATGTTTGTCTTCGTCTTCTGTACCCATACGGTTTTCTCTATGTTTGTGTTCATCTTCTGTACTCATACGGTTTTCTCTATGTTTGTCTTCGTCTTCTATAGCCATGCGGTTTTCTCTATGTTTGTCTTCATCTTCTGTACTCATACGGTTTTCTCTATGTTTGTCTTCGTCTTCTATAGCCATGCGGTTTTCTCTATGTTTGTCTTCGTCTTCTGTACCCATACGGTTTTCTCTATGCTTGTCTTCTTCTTCTGTACCCATACGGTTTTCTCTATTTTTGTCTTTCCTCTATCACCGACAAGAATTTTACCGGACTTGACTATAGGTAACACGGCAGGTGTCTTATACGAAGTAGGAACTGCTTACTCTTCGTGAGCACATGGGTTCACACCCAGCCTTTTGTGGGGTCCATGTTGCTCGTCTATTTAATTTGCTGTGTTATGTTATGTTGTGTTGTTGTTTTCATTCTTTGTTTGTCTTTATCCTTTTCTTGTGCTTCCAATATTGCTAGTTTCTCTGGATTGTCCATTCTAGATTGCACTTTCTGTTTTCTTTAACGTTTATTTTGATCAAATGGTAATTTCGTAAGCATAGCTTTGACTACCTGTGCTTTAGCTGTAATAAAATAAAAGTAATTTAATTCTTTTCAGTGATATATATTTAGTTGGCATATACATACCATCATCTTTATTGCAAGACAAATTTAATGTTCATTTTGGCATATTTGGTCAAACTGTAGGAATCCAAATAGGAACCAAATGTGCTCCTTTAATTGCTTACCTATTTTAATACTGCTTTGAATACCAACTTATATTTCAACTTTAAATAATAAATCATTCAAAAAATAAAATAGTATTTGTTTATTAGATTAGATTGAACATTTTAAATGGTAAATATTTTAACTATTGGATTCGACACAAGTTATATCAACTTACAATGGTCCTCTCCACATAATAAATAATTACAATAATACACACGTCAGCAATAGTAGAACACAATATACAACATTATAAATTCTTGTCACATGAAAATTTCACTTCTGTATTTGATTTTAACTATTCGTTGTATTTCAGTAGATACATAACACTTATGAAAATGAAGGGAAAAGGCAAAAAACAAAACAATTATAACTGTAGATATTTAAAAAAAATATTATAACAATAAATAATACTGATTTTCTTTCACTTTCTTAAGCATCCTTTTATGAACGGTCACGTCACTTTAACCCACAATTAGATCATTTTAGCATATGGTATGCTTGGCACCAGTTTATATAATTTATATGACAATACCCTTTAAAGGATTAAGGATTGATAATGTCAGTGAATAGAACCAAATTATAAAAGTTGTCACAAAACAAAACTCGAGACTTCCTTATTGATTAAGATGAACATTTGAATACCAGAAGTGAATACAAACGGAAACGTTTGATCTACTTTTCTCCATTTTAATGATATAAATATGTTAGAAGATTAACGTTAGAGGACACGGCAATAAAAAAATGAACAATCCAGATAAACTGGCAGGGCACACAAGACACAGGACGAAGACAAACAAAACAATGGACAATCCAGATAAACTGGCAGGGCACACAAGACACAGGACGAAGACAAACAAAACAATGGACAATCCAGATAAACTGGCAGGGCACACAAGACACAGGACGAAGACAAACAAAACAATGGACAATCCAGATAAACTGGCAGGGCACACAAGACACAGGACGAAGACAAACAAAACAATGGACAATCCAGATAAACTGGCAGGGCACACAAGACACAGGACGAAGACAAACAAAACAATGGACAATCCAGATAAACTGGCAGGGCACACAAGACACAGGACGAAGACAAACAAAACAATGGACAATCCAGATAAACTGGTGGGGCACACAAGACACAGGACGAAAGCAAACAAAACAATAGACAATCCAGATAAACTGGCAACACAAGACACAGGACGAAGACAAACAAAACAATGGACAATCCAGATAAACTGGCAGGGCACACAAGACACAGGACGAAGACAAACAAAACAATGGACAATCCAGATAAACTGGCAGGGCACACAAGACACAGGACGAAGACAAACAAAACAATGGACAATCCAGATAAACTGGCAGGGCACACAAAACACAGGACGAAGACAAACAAAACAATGGACAATCCAGATAAACTGGCAGGGCACACAAAACACAGGACGAAGACAAACAAAACAATGGACAATCCAGATAAACTGGCAGGGCACACAAAACACAGGACGAAGACAAACAAAACAATAGACAATCCAGATAAACTGGTGGGGCACACAAGACACAGGACGAAGACAAACAAAACAATGGACAATCCAGATAAACTGGCAGGGCACACAAGACACAGGACGAAAACAAACAAAACAATGGACAATCCAGATAAACTGACAGGGCACACAAGACACAGGACGAAAACAAACAAAACAATGGACAATGCAGATAAACTGGCAACACAAGACACAGGACGATGACAAACAAAACAATGGACAATCCAGATAAACTGGCAACACAAGACACAGGACGAAGACAAACAAAACAATGGGCAATCCAGATAAACTGGCAACACAAGACACAGGACGAAGACAATCAAAACAATGGACAATCCAGAAAAACTGGTAACACAAGACACAGGATGAAGACAAACAAAACAATGGACAATCCAGATAACCTGGCAACACAAGACACAGGACGAAGACAAACAAAACAATGGACAATCCAGATAAACTGGCAACACAAGACACAGGACGAAGACAAACAAACCAATGGACAATCCAGATAAACTGGCAACATTGGGCACACAAGATACAGGACGAAGACAAACAAAACAAAACCACACCACCATGCGCAAACAAACACAAATAACGCAAGTAAGACATGAACCCTCCTGCAAACAACTGGAGGTAAAGACGAAACGAACATAGCTGTTATGCGGAAATCGCAACGAACATCACACTACTGAACTCAACTGAACGTACAAACACAATATAGGACAAAGCAAAAAACAACTAAACAATGAGCAATAATGACGTCTTTGAAAGATAAATAAGAGTAATAACAAAATTACCGAACTCCGAACAATCTTACAAAGGGAAAGTCAAAACTCATAAGTATATAAACAGACAAAATCAGTCAACAACCGGAAAACTGTGAAAACCGTAATGACCCTTACTTGGTACAGGCATTTCTAAAGAAATGGTGGGTTGAATCAGATTTTAATGCGCCAAACCTCCCCCTTTCATTACGGCTCAAAGTTTCCAGCTGTCACTATAACAGTATTTATAACAATACTTGAACAAAACAGGTAAAACAGTTGTCAAAGCAGCACCAATCTCAGTGAAGTAAATGTCAAAGACACTTTTACGTCACACATTGATAAAAAAATATTTTTGACATTTTGTTGACATCTTATCTTTATACATTTTCACTATATGATCTTTTCTGCAGAAACGGAATATATTTCGACAAGATCTTGGTATCGGAATATAAACTTTTTAAGAAATTGAATAAGGCGAATCTTTTCATAGCCCTGGTCCAGTAGCCTGTTTCTCAGATGAAGATGACGTTTCAGGAAATCAGAATAATTGCTACTGGCCCTTGCATAGCGAATAAATTGCGAGATGTAAACACCATATGCAGGAGAAGCTGGTATATTGCTGCACATATTTGGAAAATTTATGATTTTAAAATTGAAGTCGTCCCGTTTATCATAAATGTTAGTACTGATTTGACCACTGTCGTCACATTCGCGGTATAAGTCCAAAAATGATGCGGACGAAGCGGTATCTGTGGTCTCTTTAACTTCCAGCTCTGGAGGATATATCAATGGAAGAAATTCTGCAAATCTAGAATTATTGATAGATAAAACGTCATGAATATACCTGTATGTGAAATTAAAGGCTCTAGCCTCATGAATCTTCTTATCTTTTACAAGCTTTTTACAAGATATTGTTATTTTGTTGTGAAAGAAGAGGTTGAAGATACCAAAAGGGTAACTAGGATCCGTAAATCGAAGAAGAACATACAACACAATGGCAAAAAGAAAAAGTACAAAAGGACAAACAACGATCTACAAAACATACATATAAAACAAAAGATCGAAAAACACGAACCCCACTAAAATTCGGGGGTTGAATGCAGGTGCTCAGGAATGGTAAGTAGTTCCTGCTCCACTAGTGGCACCACCCATCGTGTTAATCTAGTTGCAAACCCGATGATTAATCATGAATGAAGAAAGGACTGGGAAGTGTTTACGAGAAATGGAACATATCCGTGGTCATTTCTGACACAGATATTCTATAACAGTCAATCAAGTCATGGTCGCGACCGTAAAACCTTCGAAGTAATGGCTTCAACTTAATCAAGGTGGACCAGTGTAAATCGTCAACTTTATACCCGTTATATCTGTCAAATAATATGCACACTAAGTTTCATATCTATGTTTTTATTCTAAATAATGATTTTATTTTAGAACTATTTCTCTCCATTTCTTAGTTCACATTTGTTATTTATACCGGACACAATATTAATTAATTGAATATTCACAACGATCAGTTAATTATTTATTTTTCGTCAAACCGTATTATATCAGATTTTAAGTAAGATAAACGTTTTAAAAAGTTTACATTTTAACAGATTATTAATTGATTGCCGAATCAGTTAAACTAAAATGTTCAATGATCATTTGTGGATTTGTTTTTTTTCCTTTATGAGATGTATGTTGAAATTTTAACCGTTGGATATATTTTTACGTTTCGTTTAAAAATTTTAAATATATAAGAATCCGCCATATGTTGAAAATTACTGATTAACTTATCGATAGAGTGACTGTTATCCATGTAGCTAAAACACTAAAATAACGATTTACATTCGTGAGTGATGGATGCTATCAGTCAAATATGCTTACATCCATCAGTTGTTGATCCGTCAAAGATCACTCGCCAAGCTGTCACAAATCAGTCAACAATCAGTCAAATAATTATGGCTACTGCTACAAGGATTTATAACAATGACTATAAATGTTCCAGAACATTCCATTCTGAAATAAGACAGAATTGGAATGGGAATTAATACAAAATGAACACTTTACCTGCATAGAGATGTAAAACCTCTTTCCTTTAAAATATATACTTTCTACATGAGAAGAACTTCCTCCGTTATGCTTTTAAAATGTTTAAAACAACGTAAAATTAAAAACACATTTTGAGAAATATATTAGAAGTCATCACTTCGATAGTTTGACGATCGGCACCATGACTTGGTTAACTGTTACGGAATATCTGTGTCACAAATGACCACGAATATGTTCCACATGACGTAAGTACTTCCCGTTCTTTCCTCACTTCTGACTTATCACGCGTTTGTTACTGGAATAATATGACGAGTGTCACTAGTGGGACAGGAACTACCTACCCCTCCGGAGTACCAGTACAAACAGTAAATAGGCGGTGTCCGTTTTAATTAAAAAAAACCCTGATGCATTGTTATTTCAATACAGGATTTAGACAACTTGTATTTGTTTGGAGTTTTTAGTTTTAATAAAAGATAATTTGGTTGAAACTGAAACTTGAATGACCTTTGAGGACACTTGCCAGTGTGAGTATGAAGTATTTGGTCTACATTTTTGTTTGTCAATTATCAAATCGTCAACCTTGTTTTAATATTTAATTGATCGATTGTTGATTTACGTCCATAACGGGGAAAAGTTCACAATCAAACGTAGATATCTAATTTAGTGCCCATGACGCGTTTCTCCATGTGTATTCCTTTATCATGTGTACTTCTTTATATATCTAAAGAAGTACACATGGAGAAACGCGTCGTCCGCACTAAATTAGATATCTACGCTCTTATTGCAACTGCCTTTTAACCACTACTAATAACAACTTGCTGCGTTGTTTTTTTGTAGATGCTTCAAGTTGTCTTTGTGTTAGAAGTATTATATTCTGTAAGAGACGTGACATTTCCCCTCATGTACATCTCCTTTTATGGGCATGTTACACTATCTACCGGGGTGTATATGTTGATTCGCTGATCGACATGAAAAACGGCATATTATGTACATATGTATCATCGGCTGTAACATATACATCGCTACAATTCATTTATTGCAATATACTGTAATAAACTATTCAAAATACTGCATCAATTTACAAAAACAAGAATAATATTTTAATTTCAACTGTAAAAAATTCAAAATGAAAGTAAATAAAACTTTACTTGTACATTGAAAGGGAAAAGGGGCTGTTTATTTATATTATGATCGGTGAATTTTATTCAGTACTATGCAATCCGTTTAATTTAACTCTTTTTCAATATAAGAGGATTACCAGCAGCAATTACATCGGAAATTGTACTCACACGTAGAAAGTAGCTCCATGACAGCATCATTTCAAGCTTAAGCCCGCCTCTATTTTAACTGATGTGTCTGTAATAAGACAGGTGATGTATTTGTGTGTAAATGCATTGATTTTGCCTCCTTCTAAGATTTTGTTATTAGATTTTGGAACTGTTCTGCCAAATTGGTATTTTTTATTTTTTATTTTTTTTTAAATTATCAATGAATTTCAAATCTGCCCTTTAATATATAAGGTATTTGTGGTAACAATATTCATCTGATATTTTATTGCTATTTTATGTTCAATATTTTATATTCCATCTAATTGATGACAAATCTAATATGGCCTCCCGCGAAGACCATTAATATCTTTATATGTCTATGATGTATTTACATTAAATCTGTTAGAAGTATCAGTTATCATGTTTTTTGTCCTCTGAGTACTGGATTAAGCCAACAGATTTTACCTTCTTAGATATTAGTCAGGTAATTACGAGTATTTATAGTCAGGTAATTACGAGTATTTATAGTCGGGTAATTACGAGTATTTATAGTCAGGTAATTACAAGTATTTATAGTCGGGTAATTACCAGTATTTATAGTCAGGTAATTACCAGTATTAATAGTCAGGTAATTACAAGTATTGATAGTCAGATAATTACAAGTATTGATAGTTAGGTAATTACGAGTATTTATAGTCGGGTAATTACCAGTATTTATAGTCAGGTAATTACGAGTATTGATAGTCAGATAATTACAAGTATTGATAGTCAGGTAATTACAAGTATTTATAGTCGGGTAATTACCAGTATTTATAGTCAGGTAATTACCAGTATTTATAGTCAGGTAATTACCAGTATTTAGAGTCAGGTAATTACAAGTATTGATAGTCAGATAATTACAAGTATTGATAGTCAGGTAATTACGAGTATTTATAGTCAGGTAATTACGAGTATTTATAGTCAGATAATTACGAGTATTTATAGTCAGGTAATTACGAGTATTTATAGTCAGGTAATTACAAGTATTGATAGTCAGGTAATTACAAGTATTTATAGTCAGGTAATTACGAGTATCTATAGTCAGGTAATTACAAGTATTGATAGTCAGGTAATTACGAGTATCTATAGTCAGGTTATTACGAGTATTTATAGTCAGGTAATTACGAGTATTTATAGTCAGGTAATTACAAGTATTTATAGTCAGGTAATTACGAGTATCTATAGTCAGGTTATTACGAGTATTTATAGTCAGGTAATTACGAGTATTTATAGTCAGGTAATTACAAGTATTTATAGTCAGGTAATTACGAGTATCTATAGTCAGGTTATTACGAGTATCTATAGTCAGGTTATTACGAGTATTTATAGTCAGGTAATTACGAGTAGTTACTAATCCTGCCACTGTCCGTGTTTATGTTGTCATTCATTTTAATTTGTGATAGTGTGTGGCCTTTGTGAGTTGAACCGAATCGTGTAGATTGTCCATTGTTTTGCAAATCCACTTTTCAGATCCAATTCTTAAGAGGGGGGGGCTGAGATGCCATTAATCGATATAGGCCCAACGCATGTCTGTGTCTCCCGCCAGCCGGAACCTGGATTTACAACGCCGTATGTCGTTATATGTTTTGTGTTAAATGGTTTGAGGTGAGAGGTGTTGATATTTTTTTATATTTGTGGAATTGTTGACCATTGCTGTATAAACTATATTAAGCATTAAGGCAGTGAATCATATATAGGAAACATTGACAGTGATATTTTACCGAAATATTTAGGAAATATTGCATTAATAATATATACATAGTGATTTTAATATTTATACAGTCTCTTTATGCTTTGTCAAATTTAGAATTGATGTCGAGCAAAGGTATACATCGGCGCATTAACATTATTTTTGGTTTTCCAAGTATTTATTTAATAAGCGCGCACCACAACTAAATACACGTTAGGAGAACAGCGAATGGGCAATCAAAAAATGGACAAAACAGAGAAATTGGCAACATTTTGTACACAAGACACAGGGCCAAGACAAACAAAACTAAAACACACCACTATATGCAAAGAAACACAAATAACGTAAATAAGACATGATCCCTCCTAGAAACAACTAAGGTATGTGTTTACAACACCTACTGCTGTGAATCGTAGTCAAGATAGCAGTTAGCAGTTTCGTTTATAATGTTTGCCAAGGTGTTAACAATTGCTTACTGTAGGGTTTTTAAGTTCTCTTTGTCTTCATTCTATGCTCAGTGTTGTCTGTGTCTCAATGTTATCTATTTTTGATTGGGTTTCCTCTTACAGCTACTTATAATATGACGGTAGTTGTTGCGTGGTACTCTGGATTCCCCACCACCAGAATTGACAAGTACATTATAACTGATAGAAGGAAAATAAAATACCACAATGTCGGGAAAATACCAAAATCCAATAAAAAAAATCGTTGAAAGAGGCAAAATGGATATTCCTGACACACACACACTTTCCGCTCACATCTTGGTACAGTCACTTTCTAGGTCCAAATCTCTCCTATTAGTGAAATGTTGCGATCATGCAGGTGTTGTTGGAAGTGTCTTTTACACCCATATTCCCTATCTTCTTTCGAAAATATGAAATGCCGTTTGCCATTTTTATTTATGTTTGTGGATAATGTGTTTCACTAGTGGAGTCAGAACTGTTTATTCTCACCCCTTGGATAAAGTAGTCCGTTAATATAGGTGAAAGATATTTTTTCTTCTCACCCCTTGGATAAAGTAGTCCGTTAATTTATGTGAAAAAGATGTTTCTATCTTACCCAGGCTCCTGGGTAAAACAACTACACGCGCTTTTCCCCGCAAAATTGTTTTCCATTGTTGAAGTAAATTGTCGATTTATCGATATACATCCGTGTCTTGGGAGTATTTTAAATGTATTTTATAATAAAATATATACACAGTATCTTTAACTGCTACCACAAAAGTGATAAATACTTATATAAAAAGTTATTTGACGTTGGTCAAAGGGAGGTATTTTTTTTTAATTACGTTATTTACTAACAAAGGAGAGCCCTCTATATTTTCTCAAAGACAATAAACATTGACACGAAAGAAAGGGGGTGAGAAAAAGGGTGAATACTCCCGGTAATAGACTCTATATATCTCCCGTTTGTGGAGTTAGTGTTAATCAATCTTTTGTTTTCTGGTTTGTAGATAATTGTTGACCTTTTTGTCCTAATTGTTTTAGACATTGTATTTGTCTGTCTTTCTTTGATGTACAGCTTTTGATTACACCTTTAGTGTATTCAAACTTGTCTTCCCTGTATATTTAATTATACATATTCATATTTGCTTTCTTTTTATCTTGTCTATATCTTAAAGTTTAGATTTTAAACTGGACAATTATCTATGACATCATTCTTCCGTATATATAGGGGTTCTGGTGTATAACGCTACTTTCAACAATATTTCAGTTATATCGTGGCCGTCAGTTTTATTGATAGAGGAAACAGGAGTACCAGGAGAAAATCACCGACCTGTCACAAGTTACTGACAAACTTTATCACATATTACTTTATCAAGTACACGGTCCAGTGCCGGATTTAGATAAAGAGAGGCCCTAGGCTATTCCACTTCTGAGGCCCCTCTCAATCCCTCCACCCTGGCAACCAGAGAAAGACAAGAATATTTTAAACAAAATTCAGTGAAGCCAAGGATGATGACGACGGAAGTTTTACATTCCACGGCTCACAATATTTCTCCTCTAAGGATCACTAGGCCATTCAGATGTTAATCATGTTATTGTTTAATATCTTTATTTCTCAAACTGACAGTGTACAGCACATATACAGAGATGTTACAAATAAATGAACAGATTAAACTATATACAATATATACAAATACAGTAAATCGACAGATGGAATTAGCCGGGAGGACAAACTATCATATTTATATATCTAATAAATTTACACAGTTTTTGAAGGATTGGTTTCCGTTCACTAGTCCTTAATTTTTTGAATTTTATTATATCGGGACGCTCAATTAGATGTTTTAGAAGTAGTGAAGTACGTTCTTCGCTTAAATTAGTACATTCAAATATGTAATGATATTCGTCTCCAATTTGATTCTTTTGACAAATTTCACAATAGCGATTTTCCCTCGGAATATTACTGCATCTTCCCTTTTATATGGGTTATTTATGATTTGTAGTTCTAAATTTACATAAAAGAAGGGAATTTTGTTCATCTAAAATATTAAAATATTCTTCAAATTTAAAATCAGTTTTGAAAATTATATCATTAAATGCTTTAGGGGAATTATGGACTGACGAATTTCAATCCTGTAAAAACTGGTCTAATAATGTTTGTTTTATACTTTGTTGTAGCCACTCGATGCTTTTGAAAGTTTACGTTTGCCATATATTAGAAAAAACAGTTTCGTTTAATATTTTTTCCAAAAATGTTATCCATTTAGTATCTTAATAATAATGTTTTAAAGCAAAACACTTTTCTTTATATCCTATGGTTTTCTTTGCAATTGTTGGAGTTACAGTGAATGACTCTTTCGAGCGTCACTGTGCCACCTTTGTGGAACCTTAGTAATCATACAGCAGTGGAATAGGGAGGAGGATTCCTACAATACCACCATGAAAAAGTGTGTTGAAATATGATTTTAGAACTGCCCATCTCTTTGTTGATGATGAAAAGAAGATATAAATTTGATTGATAATCCCCAAAAAGTTCACTGCATCAAGGCAGCAATCCACAGCCGAACGGCCCACTAAATTTAAAGAGTGAGCAGCGCATGGCATACATCTTGCGAATTTGTTTTTTTCGATGATGTTTTGCTGCATACCATTGTACCTACCAGCCATGTTGGCAGCATTGTTATAAGTTTATTAAAGTCAATTTCAAACTCAGTAGTGAGATAGTTAAACACTAAATCAGCCATGCGTTCTCCTGAGTGGTCTTTAAGCTCATGAAACGTTAAAAATCTCTCACTTGGTAAACCGTCTTCAGGTGATACGTATCTGATTATTAAAGTCAGCTGATCAGTATGTGAAATATCAGGGGTTGAATCTACTGACTAGTTGAAGTATCCAGCTTTTTTCACCTCTGCCATAATTGCTTCCTTAACTGTTTTTGCCAAAAGTTGACTCATTTCCTCACATACAGTTTTTGACAAATACAAGGGATTTCCTGATCCGGAATTTCCATACCGATTGACTTGAGCGAGTGGAAATTGATCAAATTTTGCTAGTAGTTCTAAAAGACCAAGGTAATTGCCGTTATCTGGAGAACCAGAGTGTTTATTGTTTCCTCTGAATGATAAACCTCGTTCTGAAAGAGTGCATATTACAACGATAATTCTTTCCATGACATGCCTCCAGTACTGTTTTTCTGCTTTTATATTTTCATCTAGCTTTGAAGTTAATGTTTGCCCTTGCTTCCATGTTAGGTAGGTCAACATGGCATTCCTTCTCGGAGTGTTCATGAGTGTGGATAAGAAAAGTGTTTTGCCAGTCATCAAACTCTTCAGAAGCTAAAGCTGTAGTAGTAAATGCAACGTTTGGAAAGAGCTTACAAACAAGGCAATAAATCCGGCCTTTTGATGGCGAATAGACAAGCCACTCTCGGCTATATGTTTCACCATCAGCTTTTGTTGAATAACAAAGAGCTTTTGAGCAAAACCTGGACTGCTTTTTGTACACTCGCTTGGAATTGAAAAATGGTCCATAATGATGCTGAACTACCCAATAGGATACTTATTCAGGTGATTATTCTGTCCATAAACCAATGTCTGTTACAGAAGATCTATGTTCAGCATAATCTATGTCCGCGTCTGGAGTAGCTTGGATTTGGACTACCTGATCAGGTGTGTTCTGATTATACTGACTACCCACAATATTTTCTTGTGGCTCTCTAGCCTCTTCCTGTCAAGTAAGAATTTGTTCTATATTTTCATTCTGAGCCGACATCATGTCTGCTTCCTCCTCATAATCAGCTGGCAGTTCTGCGTCCTGTGTTGCTGATTCTGTTTCAGGGAGGTTTTCTTGTTGATTCAAGAAAGCAGTAATTGGTCTTAACTTCTTTACCATATACTTTTCATGTCTCTTTCTGTGGCGCTTGATATCACCACTTTCAAATCGTTTACTCATGCTTAGATTAGAATCTGAAAATATTCACAGCAAAATTGGCTGTTAGAATTGGTCATTATAGAAAAATTTCATTCTGGGAGGCTAGAGAATAGGCCCACATTACCTTTCAATTGTCCTTACTATAATAAACTCCGAGAGTAGTTTCTGCATGTCCAACCTATTTGAAGACTCTCATAATAACATGCATAATAATACCACATAATTTGACATAAATAATGATAATATTTAATATTTTAATTCAGTCTTATTTAGAATCCTTTTTGGCAACAGGAAATAAATGAAAATAACTTAAGCCTATCCAGCCTATAGAGAAATCCGGCACTGAGTACACTGTACACCCACCTGAGCGGGATTCGAATTCACAACTTCATATATATAATTGTCTCGCTTTGAGCATATTTTTGTAATATTCTCTTCCACTGGTATTTGACCTTTGTTTTATTTGGACTGATACGTTAGTGTTCTTTATTTACTCACCATTCCTTCTTGGAAGTCATCAAAGTGTGTTATCGATGACTGTCAATTATAATTAACTGTGTCTTAACACCATACAATCATCTTCGTAGTTCACCATAACAATAATCGATATTGCAATCTACTTTCGTTTTATATAAACATTAGAGAATACTGATTGAGTTAACCGGAAATGGACAATCCTTAGAAACTGGCAACATAGGCGAAGGGAAAAAACACACAACACAATATGTGTTGGACACCAATATACGCAAACAAGCACAAATATCGTAAATAAGACATGAACACTCATACACAGAACTGGAGGTAAACATCAACCGAACATCGTTTTATGTGGAAATCGTAACGGATATCACAACATGGAACTCAGAACGTAAAGACACATAATAAGACAACACAAACTTAATCGTGAAACAACACGGGCCCCACCAATAAACCGGGGGTGAACTCAGGTGCTCGCGAAGGGTAAGACGTTCTTCCTCTTATGAGACACTCGCCATGTTGCTAATATATACAGTAATACGTGGATACTACTATACACAACAAACACAAATAACATAAATAAGTTCTGTGTTTAGACTTTTGACGCTTGACAGAGGTGGTTCGTATCGTTGTCGTTACGTTATCGACCATTACTAATTAATTGTCAATTGTCAATTTAATAGAGAGAAAATTCGTATTTTCCAATAAATAAAACTATTTCTAGTTAAATATGTCACCTTGCTCTTCATAATTTGTCGAAAATCATATTTACTTTCTTTTTGTTAAGGTATGATAAGTGCTCAATTGATTGATTGATTGATTGATTGATTGATTGATTGATTGATTGATTGATTGATTGATTGATTGATTGATTGATTGATTGATTGATTGATTGATTGATTGATTGATTTATTTATTGATGTGTAACTCCAACCTTAGCAGTATTTAAGCTATATCGTGGCGTGAACAAACTATTATTAAATTAGACACCTACATGTACAAGATCCTTAGAAATAAAATATATATAATATAATATTAGTATATCTTGCACATTACCTTAATTTCAAAATCAATAACTTAAAATCGTCTAATACGATACGATATCCTTAATTGGTAATTTATTTTTATTTACTTATTTACCGATAATTTTGTATATATTTCAATTATTTTCCAAGTAAAAATATCCACACAATCTATTCTTACTTACATATTTCACGCTTTAAGGTAAACAAAAAATCTCAATTATTAAAGATCATATTATTATTATTATTATTGATGCGCGTGGTACTATTTATTTACGTAGTACACGTCAGCGTATTAGCTATATATGAACCAATTGTATTTAACTTAGATTAGACCCCTCCCTTCCAAGAGAAGAATATGTATAAAAAAATAAACACCTTGAATATGTATGGATATCTTGTGATTGATCAAGTTTATACTAGTACTAAGCAACTCGTATATGGCAACATTAGTTTGACTTCGTATGTAATACGTGTTTTATATATAACTTTTTCATACAGATTACAGTATGCAAGTTTTGAACTTAGTGACTAATCATGGATCTAAAATAGTAGTCGTTCTATTGATCTTGTGTTCAGTGTTGCAAACATTTGATTGTCGTTTTATATACAGTGGAAATGTACCTTCACATGTGTGGAAGAAAACGGCTCAAAGAAGTAAAAGATACACCTTGAGTATACCAAAAATGGTGAGCATATATTTTATCTATCTTTTTTAAATAATTAAAACCTTTACCACGAGCATCGCTATACGTGAATCGCATGCACCTATATTTTTTTCATATACAAATTCCTTATGCAAGTTTTAAAAGTATGCGAAAGATAATATAAACCTCCGTACTTTACCGTTACCGTGCTTGTGGTATTCGTATTCATTGTTTAAATGAACCCTATTAATTTTGTGGTGAATAAATTTGACTTTTGTACAATGATTGGGTCTGGGAATAGACTTAGGACAAGACCATCAACATGAATTGGAATGTACGTTATATAAACACTTGTCAATATGGAATGAGAACACATCATGTAAATACTGTCTGTATATCTATATATAGCAGCACAAATATTTAATCAAAGGTCTACAATGTTCTATATATCTATATGCACCTGTACAGTATGTTGTAATAGTTTAAGCTTGTTATTTAGTGTCTTTTTTTATCGCCTCGTATTCGTAATGTTGCTATTTTGAGAATTTGCCCCCTTTTATTCTTTTAACAATTTGATGCAACGGAGATGTTTAAAACGTGTACTTTTTTTTAGAACTTTACTTTATTTACACTTTAAGACAGCGGAGATGTTTATAACGTGAACTTTTTTTTGTGAACTTTACTTTTTAACACTTTAAGACAGCGGAGATGTTTATAACGTGAACTTTTTTTTGTGAATTTGACTTTTTTACACTTTAAGACAGCGGAGATGTTTATAACGTGAACTTTTTTTTTGTGAACTTTACTTTTTTACACTTTAAGACAGCGGAGATGTTTATAACGTGAACTTTTTTGTGTGAATTTGACTTTATTTACACTTTAAGACAGCGGAAATGTTTATAACGTGAACTTTTTTGTGTGAATTTGACTTTATTTACACTTTAAGACAGCGGATATGTTTATAACGTGAACTTTTGTGTGTGAATTTGACTTTTTTACACTTTAAGACAGCGGAGATGTTTATAACGTGAACTTTTTCTTAGAACTTGACTTTTTTTACACTTTAAGACAGCGGAGATGTTTATAACGTGAACTTTTTTTTGTGAACTTGACTTTTTTAACACTTTAAGACAGCGGAGATGTTTATAACGTGAACTTTTTTTTTGTGAACTTGACTTTTTTTACACTTTAAGACAGCGGAGATGTTTATAACGTGAACTTTTTTTTGTGAATTTGACTTTTTTTACACTTTAAGACGGCGGAGATGTTTATAACGTGAACTTTTTTGTGTGAATTTGACTTTTTTTTACACTTTAAGACAGCGGATATGTTTATAACGTGAACTTTTGTGTGTGAATTTGACTTTTTTACACTTTAAGACAGTGGAGATGTTTATAACGTGAACTTTTTTTTAGAACTTGAATTTTTTTTACACTTTAAGACAGCGGAGATGTTTATAACGTGAACTTTTTTGTGTGAATTTGACTTTTTTACACTTTAAGACAGCGGAGATGTTTATAACGTGAACTTTTTTTTTGTGAACTTGACTTTTTTACACTTTAAGACAGCGGATATGTTTATAACGTGAACTTTTTTTTCGTGAACTTGACTTTTTTACACTTTAAGACAGCGGAGATGTTTATAACGTGGACTTTTTTGTGTGAATTTGACTTTTTTACACTTTAAGACAGCGGAGATGTTTATAACGTGAACTTTTTTTTTAGAACTTGACTTTTTTTACACTTTAAGACAGCGGAGATGTTTATAACGTGAACTTTTTTTTGTGAACTTGACTTTTTTACACTTTAAGACAGCGGAGATGTTTTTAACGTGAACTTTTTTTTTTAGAACTTGACTTTTTTTATACTTTAAGATAGCGGAGATGTTTATAACTTGAACTTTGTTTGTGAATTTGACTTTTTTACACTTTAAGACAGCGGAGATGTTTATAACGTGAACTTTTTTGTGTGAATTTGACTTGTTTTACACTTTAAGACAGCGGAGATGTCTATAACGTGAACTTTTTTGTGTGAATTTGACTTGTTTTGCCACTTTAAGACAGCGGAGATGTTTATAACGTGAACTTTGTTTTTGTGAACTTGACTTTTTTTACACTTTAAGACAGCGGAGATGTTTATAACGTGAACTTTTTTTTTGTGAACTTGACTTTTTTTACACTTTAAGACAGCGGAGATGTTTATAACGTGAACTTTTTTTTTGTGAACTTGACTTTTTTACACTTTAAGACAGCGGAGATGTTTATAACGTGAACTTTTTTTTTGTGGACTTGACTTTTTTACACTTTAAGACAGCGGAGATGTTTATAACGTGAACTTTTTTGTGTGAATTTGACTTTTTTACACTTTAAGACAGCGGAGATGTTTATAACGTGAACTTTTTTGTGTGAATTTGACTTTTTTTACACTTTAAGACAGCGGAGATGTTTATAACGTGAACTTTTTTTTTGTGAACTTGACTTTTTTTACACTTTAAGACAGCGGAGATGTTTATAACGTGAACTTTTTTTTTGTGAACTTGACTTTTTTACACTTTAAGACAGCGGAGATGTTTATAACGTGAACTTTTTTTTTTGTGAACTTGACTTTTTTACACTTTAAGACAGCGGAGATGTTTATAACGTGAACTTTTTTTTGTGAACTTGACTTTTTTACACTTTAAGACTGCGGAGATGTTTATAACGTGAACTTTTTTTTTATGAACTTGACTTTTTTACACTTTAAGACAGCGGAGATGTTTATAACGTGAACTTTTTTTTTGTGAACTTTACTTTTTTACACTTTAAGACAGCGGAGATGTTTATAACGTGAACTTTTTTGTGTGAATTTGACTTTTTTACACTTTAAGACAGCGGAGATGTTTATAACGTGAACTTTTTTGTGTGAATTTGACCTTTTTTACACTTTAAGACAGCGGAGATGTTTATAACGTGAACTTTTTTGTGTGAATTTGACTTTTTTTACACTTTAAGACAGCGGAGATGTTGATAACGTGAACTTTTGTGTGTGAATTTGACTTTTTTACACTTTAAGACAGCGGAGATGTTTATAACGTGAACTTTTTTTTAGAACTTGACTTTTTTTACACTTTAAGACAGCGGAGATGTTTATAACGTGAACTTTTTTTTGTGAACATGATTTTTTTAACACTTTAAGACAGCGGAGATGTTTATAACGTGAACTTTTTTTTGTGAACTTTACTTTTTTACACTTTAAGACAGCGGAGATGTTTATAACGTGAATTTTTTTGTGTGAATTTGACTTTTTTACACTTTAAGACAGCGGAGATGTTTATAACGTGAACTTTTTTTTGTGAATTTGACTTTTTTTACACTTTAAGACAGCGGAGATGTTTATAACGTGAACTTTTTTGTGTGAATTTGACTTTTTTATACTTTAAGACAGCGGAGATGTTTATAACGTGAACTTTTTTGTGTGAATTTGACCTTTTTTACACTTTAAGACAGCGGAGATGTTTATAACGTGAACTTTTTTGTGTGAATTTGACTTTTTTTACACTTTAAGACAGCGGAGATGTTTATAACGTGAACTTTTTTGTGTGAATTTGACTTTTTTACACTTTAAGACAGCGGAGATGTTTATAACGTGAACTTTTTTTTTGTGAACTTTACTTTTTTACACTTTAAGACAGCGGAGATGTTTATAACGTGAACTTTTTTGTGTGAATTTGACTTTTTTACACTTTAAGACAGCGGAGATGTTTATAACGTGAACTTTTTTGTGTGAATTTGACTTTTTTTACACTTTAAGACAGCGGAGATGTTTATAACGTGAACTTTTTTGTGTGAATTTGACTTTTTTTACACTTTAAGACAGCGGAGATGTTGATAACGTGAACTTTTGTGTGTGAATTTGACTTTTTTACACTTTAAGACAGCGGAGATGTTTATAACGTGAACTTTTTTTTAGAACTTGACTTTTTTTACACTTTAAGACAGCGGAGATGTTTGTTTATAACGTGAACTTTTTTTTGTGAACATGATTTTTTTAACACTTTAAGACAGCGGAGATGTTTATAACGTGAACTTTTTTTTGTGAACTTTACTTTTTTACACTTTAAGACAGCGGAGATGTTTATAACGTGAATTTTTTTGTGTGAATTTGACTTTTTTACACTTTAAGACAGCGGAGATGTTTATAACGTGAACTTTTTTTTGTGAATTTGACTTTTTTTACACTTTAAGACAGCGGAGATGTTTATAACGTGAACTTTTTCTTAGAACTTGACTTTTTTTACACTTTAAGACAGCGGAGATGTTTATAACGTGAACTTTTTTTTGTGAACTTGACTTTTTTAACACTTTAAGACAGCGGAGATGTTTATAACGTGAACTTTTTTTTTGTGAACTTGACTTTTTTTACACTTTAAGACAGCGGAGATGTTTATAACGTGAACTTTTTTTTGTGAATTTGACTTTTTTTACACTTTAAGACGGCGGAGATGTTTATAACGTGAACTTTTTTGTGTGAATTTGACTTTTTTTTACACTTTAAGACAGCGGATATGTTTATAACGTGAACTTTTGTGTGTGAATTTGACTTTTTTACACTTTAAGACAGTGGAGATGTTTATAACGTGAACTTTTTTTTAGAACTTGAATTTTTTTTACACTTTAAGACAGCGGAGATGTTTATAACGTGAACTTTTTTGTGTGAATTTGACTTTTTTACACTTTAAGACAGCGGAGATGTTTATAACGTGAACTTTTTTTTAGAACTTGACTTTTTTACACTTTAAGACAGCGGATATGTTTATAACGTGAACTTTTTTTTCGTGAACTTGACTTTTTTACACTTTAAGACAGCGGAGATGTTTATAACGTGGACTTTTTTGTGTGAATTTGACTTTTTTACACTTTAAGACAGCGGAGATGTTTTTAACGTGAACTTTTTTTTTAGAACTTGACTTTTTTTATACTTTAAGATAGCGGAGATGTTTATAACTTGAACTTTGTTTGTGAATTTGACTTTTTTACACTTTAAGACAGCGGAGATGTTTATAACGTGAACTTTTTTGTGTGAATTTGACTTGTTTTACACTTTAAGACAGCGGAGATGTCTATAACGTGAACTTTTTTGTGTGAATTTGACTTTTTTTGACACTTTAAGACAGCGGAGATGTTTATAACGTGAACTTTGTTTTTGTGAACTTGACTTTTTTTACACTTTAAGACAGCGGAGATGTTTATAACGTGAACTTTTTTTTTGTGAATTTCACTTTTTTTACACTTTAAGACAGCGGAGATGTTTATAACGTGAACTTTTTTTTTGTGAACTTGACTTTTTTACACTTTAAGACAGCGGAGATGTTTATAACGTGAACTTTTTTTTTGTGGACTTGACTTTTTTACACTTTAAGACACCGGAGATGTTTATAACGTGAACTTTTTTTTGTGAACTTGACTTTTTTACACTTTAAGACAGCGGAGATGTTTATAACGTGAACTTTTTTGTGTGAATTTGACTTTTTTACACTTTAAGACAGCGGAGATGTTTATAACGTGAACTTTTTTGTGTGAATTTGACTTTTTTTACACTTTAAGACAGCGGAGATGTTTATAACGTGAACTTTTTTTTTGTGAACTTGACTTTTTTTACACTTTAAGACAGCGGAGATGTTTATAACGTGAACTTTTTTTTTGTGAACTTGACTTTTTTACACTTTAAGACAGCGGAGATGTTTATAACGTGAACTTTTTTTTTGTGAACTTGACTTTTTTACACTTTAAGACAGCGGAGATGTTTATAACGTGAACTTTTTTTTGTGAACTTGACTTTTTTACACTTTAAGACTGCGGAGATGTTTATAACGTGAACTTTTTTTTTATGAACTTGACTTTTTTACACTTTAAGACAGCGGAGATGTTTATAACGTGAACTTTTTTTTTGTGAACTTTACTTTTTTACACTTTAAGACAGCGGAGATGTTTATAACGTGAACTTTTTTGTGTGAATTTGACTTTTTTACACTTTAAGACAGCGGAGATGTTTATAACGTGAACTTTTTTGTGTGAATTTGACTTTTTTTACACTTTAAGACAGCGGAGATGTTTATAACGTGAACTTTTTTGTGTGAATTTGACTTTTTTTACACTTTAAGACAGCGGAGATGTTGATAACGTGAACTTTTGTGTGTGAATTTGACTTTTTTACACTTTAAGACAGCGGAGATGTTTATAACGTGAACTTTTTTTTAGAACTTGACTTTTTTTACACTTTAAGACAGCGGAGATGTTTATAACATGAACTTTTTTTTGTGAACATGATTTTTTTAACACTTTAAGACAGCGGAGATGTTTATAACGTGAACTTTTTTTTGTGAACTTTACTTTTTTACACTTTAAGACAGCGGAGATGTTTATAACGTGAATTTTTTTGTGTGAATTTGACTTTTTTACACTTTAAGACAGCGGAGATGTTTATAACGTGAACTTTTTTTTGTGAATTTGACTTTTTTTACACTTTAAGACAGCGGAGATGTTTATAACGTGAACTTTTTTGTGTGAATTTGACTTTTTTATACTTTAAGACAGCGGAGATGTTTATAACGTGAACTTTTTTGTGTGAATTTGACCTTTTTTACACTTTAAGACAGCGGAGATGTTTATAACGTGAACTTTTTTGTGTGAATTTGACTTTTTTTACACTTTAAGACAGCGGAGATGTTTATAACGTGAACTTTTTTGTGTGAATTTGACTTTTTTACACTTTAAGACAGCGGAGATGTTTATAACGTGAACTTTTTTTTGTGAACTTTACTTTTTTACACTTTAAGACAGCGGAGATGTTTATAACGTGAACTTTTTTGTGTGAATTTGACTTTTTTACACTTTAAGACAGCGGAGATGTTTATAACGTGAACTTTTTTGTGTGAATTTGACTTTTTTTACACTTTAAGACAGCGGAGATGTTTATAACGTGAACTTTTTTTTTGTGAACTTGACTTTTTTACACTTTAAGACAGCGGAGATGTTTATAACGTGAACTTTTTTTTTGTGAACTTGACTTTTTTACACGTTAAGACAGCGGAGATGTTTATAACGTGAACTTTTTTTTGTGAACTTGACTTTTTTACACTTTAAGACTGCGGAGATGTTTATAACGTGAACTTTTTTTTTATGAACTTGACTTTTTTACACTTTAAGACAGCGGAGATGTTTATAACGTGAACTTTTTTTTGTGAACTTTACTTTTTTACACTTTAAGACAGCGGAGATGTTTATAACGTGAACTTTTTTGTGTGAATTTGACTTTTTTACACTTTAAGACAGCGGAGATGTTTATAACGTGAACTTTTTTGTGTGAATTTGACTTTTTTTACACTTTAAGACAGCGGAGATGTTTATAACGTGAACTTTTTTGTGTGAATTTGACTTTTTTTACACTTTAAGACAGCGGAGATGTTGATAACGTGAACTTTTGTGTGTGAATTTGACTTTTTTACACTTTAAGACAGCGGAGATGTTTATAACGTGAACTTTTTTTTAGAACTTGACTTTTTTTACACTTTAAGACAGCGGAGATGTTTATAACATGAACTTTTTTTGTGAACATGATTTTTTTAACACTTTAAGACAGCGGAGATGTTTATAACGTGAACTTTTTTTTGTGAACTTTACTTTTTTACACTTTAAGACAGCGGAGATGTTTATAACGTGAATTTTTTTGTGTGAATTTGACTTTTTTACACTTTAAGACAGCGGAGATGTTTATAACGTGAACTTTTTTTTGTGAATTTGACTTTTTTTACACTTTAAGACAGCGGAGATGTTTATAACGTGAACTTTTTTGTGTGAATTTGACTTTTTTATACTTTAAGACAGCGGAGATGTTTATAACGTGAACTTTTTTGTGTGAATTTGACCTTTTTTACACTTTAAGACAGCGGAGATGTTTATAACGTGAACTTTTTTGTGTGAATTTGACTTTTTTTACATTTTAAGACAGCGGAGATGTTTATAACGTGAACTTTTTTGTGTGAATTTGACTTTTTTACACTTTAAGACAGCGGAGATGTTTATAACGTGAACTTTTTTTTGTGAACTTTACTTTTTTACACTTTAAGACAGCGGAGATGTTTATAACGTGAACTTTTTTGTGTGAATTTGACTTTTTTACACTTTAAGACAGCGGAGATGTTTATAACGTGAACTTTTTTGTGTGAATTTGACTTTTTTTACACTTTAAGACAGCGGAGATGTTTATAACGTGAACTTTTTTGTGTGAATTTGACTTTTTTTACACCTTAAGACAGCGGAGATGTTGATAACGTGAACTTTTGTGTGTGAATTTGACTTTTTTACACTTTAAGACAGCGGAGATGTTTATAACGTGAACTTTTTTTTAGAACTTGACATTTTTTACACTTTAAGACAGCGGAGATGTTTATAACGTGAACTTTTTTTTGTGAACATGATTTTTTTAACACTTTAAGACAGCGGAGATGTTTATAACGTGAGCTTTTTTTTGTGAACTTTACTTTTTTACACTTTAAGACAGCGGAGATGTTTATAACGTGAATTTTTTTGTGTGAATTTGACTTTTTTACACTTTAAGACAGCGGAGATGTTTATAACGTGAACTTTTTTTTGTGAATTTGACTTTTTTTACACTTTAAGACAGCGGAGATGTTTATAACGTGAACTTTTTTGTGTGAATTTGACCTTTTTTACACTTTAAGACAGCGGAGATGTTTATAACGTGAACTTTTTTGTGTGAATTTGACTTTTTTTACACTTTAAGACAGCGGATATGTTTATAACGTGAACTTTTGTGTGTGAATTTGACTTTTTTACACTTTAAGACAGCGGAGATGTTTATAACGTGAACTTTTTTTTAGAACTTGACTTTTTTTACACTTTAAGACAGCGGAGATGTTTATAACGTGAACTTTTCTTTGTGAACTTGACTTTTTTAACACTTTAAGACAGCGGAGATGTTTATAACGTGAACTTTTTTTTGTGAACTTTACTTTTTTACACTTTAAGACAGCGGAGATGTTTATAACGTGAATTTTTTTGTGTGAATTTGACTTTTTTACACTTTAAGACAGCGGAGATGTTTATAACGTGAACTTTTTTTTGTGAATTTGACTTTTTTTACACTTTAAGACAGCGGAGATGTTTATAACGTGAACTTTTTTGTGTGAATTTGACTTTTTTTACACTTTAAGACAGCGGAGATGTTTATAACGTGAACTTTTTTGTGAACTTGACTTTTTTTACACCTTAAGACAGCGGAGATGTTTATAACGTGAACTTTTTTTGTGAACTTGACTTTTTTACACTTTAAGACAGCGGAGATGTTTTTAACGTGAACTTTTTTTTTTAGAACTTGACTTTTTTTATACTTTAAGATAGCGGAGATGTTTATAACTTGAACTTTGTTTGTGAATTTGACTTTTTTACACTTTAAGACAGCGGAGATGTTTATAACGTGAACTTTTTTGTGTGAATTTGACTTGTTTTACACTTTAAGACAGCGGAGATGTCTATAACGTGAACTTTTTTGTGTGAATTTGACTTTTTTTAACACTTTAAGACAGCGGAGATGTTTATAACGTGAACTTTGTTTTTGTGAACTTGACTTTTTTTACACTTTAAGACAGCGGAGATGTTTATAACGTGAACTTTTTTTTTGTGAACTTGACTTTTTTTACACTTTAAGACAGCGGAGATGTTTATAACGTGAACTTTTTTGTGTGAATTTGACTTTTTTTACACTTTAAGACAGCGGAGATGTTTATAACGTGAACTTTTTTTTTGTGAACTTGACTTTTTTTACACTTAAAGACAGCGGAGATGTTTATAACGTGAACTTTTTTTTGTGAACTTGACTTTTTTACACTTTAAGACAGCGGAGATGTTTATAACGTGAACTTTTTTTTTTGTGAACTTGACTTTTTTACACTTTAAGACAGCGGAGATGTTTATAACGTGAACTTTTTTTTGTGAACTTGACTTTTTTACACTTTAAGACAGCGGAGATGTTTATAACGTGAACTTTTTTTTATGAACTTGACTTTTTTACACTTTAAGACAGCGGAGATGTTTATAACGTGAACTTTTTTTTTGTGAACTTTACTTTTTTACACTTTAAGACAGCGGAGATGTTTATAACGTGAACTTTTTTGTGTGAATTTGACTTTTTTACACTTTAAGACAGCGGAGATGTTTATAACGTGAACTTTTTTGTGTGAATTTGACTTTTTTTACACTTTAAGACAGCGGAGATGTTTATAACGTGAACTTTTTTGTGTGAATTTGACTTTTTTTACACTTTAAGACAGCGGAGATGTTGATAACGTGAACTTTTGTGTGTGAATTTGACTTTTTTACACTTTAAGACAGCGGAGATGTTTATAACGTGAACTTTTTTTTAGAACTTGACTTTTTTTACACTTTAAGACAGCGGAGATGTTTATAACGTGAACTTTTTTTTGTGAACATGATTTTTTTAACACTTTAAGACAGCGGAGATGTTTATAACGTGAACTTTTTTTATGAACTTTACTTTTTTACACTTTAAGACATCGGAGATGTTTATAACGTGAATTTTTTTGTGTGAATTTGACTTTTTTACACTTTAAGACAGCGGAGATGTTTATAACGTGAACTTTTTTTTGTGAATTTGACTTTTTTTACACTTTAAGACAGCGGAGATGTTTATAACGTGAACTTTTTTGTGTGAATTTGATTTTTAAACTTTAAGACAGCGGAGATGTTTATAACGTGAACTTTTTTGTGTGAATTTGACCTTTTTTACACTTTAAGACAGCGGAGATGTTTATAACGTGAACTTTTTTGTGTGAATTTGACTTTTTTTACACTTTAAGACAGCGGAGATGTTTATAACGTGAACTTTTTTTTTGTGAACTTGACTTTTTTACACTTTAAGACAGCGGAGATGTTTATAACGTGAACTTTTTTTTTTGTGAACTTGACTTTTTTACACTTTAAGACAGCGGAGATGTTTATAACGTGAACTTTTTTTTGTGAACTTGACTTTTTTACACTTTAAGACTGCGGAGATGTTTATAACGTGAACTTTTTTTTATGAACTTGACTTTTTTACACTTTAAGACAGCGGAGATGTTTATAACGTGAACTTTTTTTTTGTGAACTTTACTTTTTTACACTTTAAGACAGCGGAGATGTTTATAACATGAACTTTTTTGTGTGAATTTGACTTTTTTACACTTTAAGACAGCGGAGATGTTTATAACGTGAACTTTTTTGTGTGAATTTGACTTTTTTTACACTTTAAGACAGCGGAGATGTTTATAACGTGAACTTTTTTTTTGTGAACTTGACTTTTTTACACTTTAAGACAGTGGAGATGTTTATAACGTGAACTTTTTTTTTGTGAACTTGACTTTTTTACACGTTAAGACAGCGGAGATGTTTATAACGTGAACTTTTTTTTGTGAACTTGACTTTTTTACACTTTAAGACTGCGGAGATGTTTATAACGTGAACTTTTTTTTTATGAACTTGACTTTTTTACACTTTAAGACAGCGGAGATGTTTATAACGTGAACTTTTTTTTGTGAACTTTACTTTTTTACACTTTAAGACAGCGGAGATGTTTATAACGTGAATTTTTTTGTGTGAATTTGACTTTTTTACACTTTAAGACAGCGGAGATGTTTATAACGTGAACTTTTTTTTGTGAATTTGACTTTTTTTACACTTTAAGACAGCGGAGATGTTTATAACGTGAACTTTTTTGTGTGAATTTGACCTTTTTTACACTTTAAGACAGCGGAGATGTTTATAACGTGAACTTTTTTGTGTGAATTTGACTTTTTTTACACTTTAAGACAGCGGAGATGTTTATAACGTGAACTTTTTTGTGTGAATTTGACTTTTTTACACTTTAAGACAGCGGAGATGTTTATAACGTGAACTTTTTTTTGTGAACTTTACTTTTTTACACTTTAAGACAGCGGAGATGTTTATAACGTGAACTTTTTTGTGTGAATTTGACTTTTTTACACTTTAAGACAGCGGAGATGTTTATAACGTGAACTTTTTTGTGTGAATTTGACTTTTTTTACACTTTAAGACAGCGGAGATGTTTATAACGTGAACTTTTTTGTGTGAATTTGACTTTTTTTACACCTTAAGACAGCGGAGATGTTGATAACGTGAACTTTTGTGTGTGAATTTGACTTTTTTACACTTTAAGACAGCGGAGATGTTTATAACGTGAACTTTTTTTTAGAACTTGACTTTTTTACACTTTAAGACAGCGGAGATGTTTATAACGTGAACTTTTTTTTGTGAACATGATTTTTTTAACACTTTAAGACAGCGGAGATGTTTATAACGTGAACTTTTTTTTGTGAACTTTACTTTTTTACACTTTAAGACAGCGGAGATGTTTATAACGTGAATTTTTTTGTGTGAATTTGACTTTTTTACACTTTAAGACAGCGGAGATGTTTATAACGTGAACTTTTTTTTGTGAATTTGACTTTTTTTACACTTTAAGACAGCGGAGATGTTTATAACGTGAACTTTTTTGTGTGAATTTGACCTTTTTTACACCTTAAGACAGCGGAGATGTTTATAACGTGAACTTTTTTGTGTGAATTTGACTTTTTTTACACTTTAAGACAGCGGATATGTTTATAACGTGAACTTTTGTGTGTGAATTTGACTTTTTTACACTTTAAGACAGCGGAGATGTTTATAACGTGAACTTTTTTTTAGAACTTGACTTTTTTTACACTTTAAGACAGCGGAGATGTTTATAACGTGAACTTTTCTTTGTGAACTTGACTTTTTTAACACTTTAAGACAGCGGAGATGTTTATAACGTGAACTTTTTTTGTGAACTTTACTTTTTTACACTTTAAGACAGCGGAGATGTTTATAACGTGAATTTTTTTGTGTGAATTTGACTTTTTTACACTTTAAGACAGCGGAGATGTTTATAACGTGAACTTTTTTTTGTGAATTTGACTTTTTTTACACTTTAAGACAGCGGAGATGTTTATAACGTGAACTTTTTTGTGTGAATTTGACTTTTTTTACACTTTAAGACAGCGGAGATGTTTATAACGTGAACTTTTTTGTGAACTTGACTTTTTTTACACCTTAAGACAGCGGAGATGTTTATAACGTGAACTTTTTTGTGAACTTGACTTTTTTACACTTTAAGACAGCGGAGATGTTTTTAACGTGAACTTTTTTTTTTAGAACTTGACTTTTTTTATACTTTAAGATAGCGGAGATGTTTATAACTTGAACTTTGTTTGTGAATTTGACTTTTTTACACTTTAAGACAGCGGAGATGTTTATAACGTGAACTTTTTTGTGTGAATTTGACTTGTTTAACACTTTAAGACAGCGGAGATGTCTATAACGTGAACTTTTTTGTGTGAATTTGACTTTTTTTGACACTTTAAGACAGCGGAGATGTTTATAACGTGAACTTTTTTGTGTGAATTTGACTTTTTTTACACTTTAAGACAGCGGAGATGTTGATAACGTGAACTTTTGTGTGTGAATTTGACTTTTTTACACTTTAAGACAGCGGAGATGTTTATAACGTGAACTTTTTTTTAGAACTTGACTTTTTTTACACTTTAAGACAGCGGAGATGTTTATAACATGAACTTTTTTTGTGAACATGATTTTTTTAACACTTTAAGACAGCGGAGATGTTTATAACGTGAACTTTTTTTTGTGAACTTTACTTTTTTACACTTTAAGACAGCGGAGATGTTTATAACGTGAATTTTTTTGTGTGAATTTGACTTTTTTACACTTTAAGACAGCGGAGATGTTTATAACGTGAACTTTTTTTTGTGAATTTGACTTTTTTTACACTTTAAGACAGCGGAGATGTTTATAACGTGAACTTTTTTGTGTGAATTTGACTTTTTTATACTTTAAGACAGCGGAGATGTTTATAACGTGAACTTTTTTGTGTGAATTTGACCTTTTTTACACTTTAAGACAGCGGAGATGTTTATAACGTGAACTTTTTTGTGTGAATTTGACTTTTTTTACATTTTAAGACAGCGGAGATGTTTATAACGTGAACTTTTTTGTGTGAATTTGACTTTTTTACACTTTAAGACAGCGGAGATGTTTATAACGTGAACTTTTTTTTGTGAACTTTACTTTTTTACACTTTAAGACAGCGGAGATGTTTATAACGTGAACTTTTTTGTGTGAATTTGACTTTTTTACACTTTAAGACAGCGGAGATGTTTATAACGTGAACTTTTTTGTGTGAATTTGACTTTTTTTACACTTTAAGACAGCGGAGATGTTTATAACGTGAACTTTTTTGTGTGAATTTGACTTTTTTTACACCTTAAGACAGCGGAGATGTTGATAACGTGAACTTTTGTGTGTGAATTTGACTTTTTTACACTTTAAGACAGCGGAGATGTTTATAACGTGAACTTTTTTTTAGAACTTGACATTTTTTACACTTTAAGACAGCGGAGATGTTTATAACGTGAACTTTTTTTTGTGAACATGATTTTTTTAACACTTTAAGACAGCGGAGATGTTTATAACGTGAGCTTTTTTTTGTGAACTTTACTTTTTTACACTTTAAGACAGCGGAGATGTTTATAACGTGAATTTTTTTGTGTGAATTTGACTTTTTTACACTTTAAGACAGCGGAGATGTTTATAACGTGAACTTTTTTTTGTGAATTTGACTTTTTTTACACTTTAAGACAGCGGAGATGTTTATAACGTGAACTTTTTTGTGTGAATTTGACCTTTTTTACACTTTAAGACAGCGGAGATGTTTATAACGTGAACTTTTTTGTGTGAATTTGACTTTTTTTACACTTTAAGACAGCGGATATGTTTATAACGTGAACTTTTGTGTGTGAATTTGACTTTTTTACACTTTAAGACAGCGGAGATGTTTATAACGTGAACTTTTTTTTAGAACTTGACTTTTTTTACACTTTAAGACAGCGGAGATGTTTATAACGTGAACTTTTCTTTGTGAACTTGACTTTTTTAACACTTTAAGACAGCGGAGATGTTTATAACGTGAACTTTTTTTTGTGAACTTTACTTTTTTACACTTTAAGACAGCGGAGATGTTTATAACGTGAATTTTTTTGTGTGAATTTGACTTTTTTACACTTTAAGACAGCGGAGATGTTTATAACGTGAACTTTTTTTTGTGAATTTGACTTTTTTTACACTTTAAGACAGCGGAGATGTTTATAACGTGAACTTTTTTGTGTGAATTTGACTTTTTTTACACTTTAAGACAGCGGAGATGTTTATAACGTGAACTTTTTTGTGAACTTGACTTTTTTTACACCTTAAGACAGCGGAGATGTTTATAACGTGAACTTTTTTTGTGAACTTGACTTTTTTACACTTTAAGACAGCGGAGATGTTTTTAACGTGAACTTTTTTTTTTAGAACTTGACTTTTTTTATACTTTAAGATAGCGGAGATGTTTATAACTTGAACTTTGTTTGTGAATTTGACTTTTTTACACTTTAAGACAGCGGAGATGTTTATAACGTGAACTTTTTTGTGTGAATTTGACTTGTTTTACACTTTAAGACAGCGGAGATGTCTATAACGTGAACTTTTTTGTGTGAATTTGACTTTTTTTAACACTTTAAGACAGCGGAGATGTTTATAACGTGAACTTTGTTTTTGTGAACTTGACTTTTTTTACACTTTAAGACAGCGGAGATGTTTATAACGTGAACTTTTTTTTTGTGAACTTGACTTTTTTTACACTTTAAGACAGCGGAGATGTTTATAACGTGAACTTTTTTGTGTGAATTTGACTTTTTTTACACTTTAAGACAGCGGAGATGTTTATAACGTGAACTTTTTTTTTGTGAACTTGACTTTTTTTACACTTTAAGACAGCGGAGATGTTTATAACGTGAACTTTTTTTTGTGAACTTGACTTTTTTACACTTTAAGACAGCGGAGATGTTTATAACGTGAACTTTTTTTTTTGTGAACTTGACTTTTTTACACTTTAAGACAGCGGAGATGTTTATAACGTGAACTTTTTTTTGTGAACTTGACTTTTTTACACTTTAAGACAGCGGAGATGTTTATAACGTGAACTTTTTTTTATGAACTTGACTTTTTTACACTTTAAGACAGCGGAGATGTTTATAACGTGAACTTTTTTTTTGTGAACTTTACTTTTTTACACTTTAAGACAGCGGAGATGTTTATAACGTGAACTTTTTTGTGTGAATTTGACTTTTTTACACTTTAAGACAGCGGAGATGTTTATAACGTGAACTTTTTTGTGTGAATTTGACTTTTTTTACACTTTAAGACAGCGGAGATGTTTATAACGTGAACTTTTTTGTGTGAATTTGACTTTTTTTACACTTTAAGACAGCGGAGATGTTGATAACGTGAACTTTTGTGTGTGAATTTGACTTTTTTACACTTTAAGACAGCGGAGATGTTTATAACGTGAACTTTTTTTTAGAACTTGACTTTTTTTACACTTTAAGACAGCGGAGATGTTTATAACGTGAACTTTTTTTTGTGAACATGATTTTTTTAACACTTTAAGACAGCGGAGATGTTTATAACGTGAACTTTTTTTATGAACTTTACTTTTTTACACTTTAAGACATCGGAGATGTTTATAACGTGAATTTTTTTGTGTGAATTTGACTTTTTTACACTTTAAGACAGCGGAGATGTTTATAACGTGAACTTTTTTTTGTGAATTTGACTTTTTTTACACTTTAAGACAGCGGAGATGTTTATAACGTGAACTTTTTTGTGTGAATTTGATTTTTAAACTTTAAGACAGCGGAGATGTTTATAACGTGAACTTTTTTGTGTGAATTTGACCTTTTTTACACTTTAAGACAGCGGAGATGTTTATAACGTGAACTTTTTTGTGTGAATTTGACTTTTTTTACACTTTAAGACAGCGGAGATGTTTATAACGTGAACTTTTTTTTTGTGAACTTGACTTTTTTACACTTTAAGACAGCGGAGATGTTTATAACGTGAACTTTTTTTTTTTTGAACTTGACTTTTTTACACTTTAAGACAGCGGAGATGTTTATAACGTGAACTTTTTTTTGTGAACTTGACTTTTTTACACTTTAAGACTGCGGAGATGTTTATAACGTGAACTTTTTTTTATGAACTTGACTTTTTTACACTTTAAGACAGCGGAGATGTTTATAACGTGAACTTTTTTTTTGTGAACTTTACTTTTTTACACTTTAAGACAGCGGAGATGTTTATAACATGAACTTTTTTGTGTGAATTTGACTTTTTTACACTTTAAGACAGCGGAGATGTTTATAACGTGAACTTTTTTGTGTGAATTTGACTTTTTTTACACTTTAAGACAGCGGAGATGTTTATAACGTGAACTTTTTTTTTGTGAACTTGACTTTTTTACACTTTAAGACAGTGGAGATGTTTATAACGTGAACTTTTTTTTTGTGAACTTGACTTTTTTACACGTTAAGACAGCGGAGATGTTTATAACGTGAACTTTTTTTTGTGAACTTGACTTTTTTACACTTTAAGACTGCGGAGATGTTTATAACGTGAACTTTTTTTTTATGAACTTGACTTTTTTACACTTTAAGACAGCGGAGATGTTTATAACGTGAACTTTTTTTTGTGAACTTTACTTTTTTACACTTTAAGACAGCGGAGATGTTTATAACGTGAATTTTTTTGTGTGAATTTGACTTTTTTACACTTTAAGACAGCGGAGATGTTTATAACGTGAACTTTTTTTTGTGAATTTGACTTTTTTTACACTTTAAGACAGCGGAGATGTTTATAACGTGAACTTTTTTGTGTGAATTTGACCTTTTTTACACTTTAAGACAGCGGAGATGTTTATAACGTGAACTTTTTTGTGTGAATTTGACTTTTTTTACACTTTAAGACAGCGGAGATGTTTATAACGTGAACTTTTTTGTGTGAATTTGACTTTTTTACACTTTAAGACAGCGGAGATGTTTATAACGTGAACTTTTTTTTGTGAACTTTACTTTTTTACACTTTAAGACAGCGGAGATGTTTATAACGTGAACTTTTTTGTGTGAATTTGACTTTTTTACACTTTAAGACAGCGGAGATGTTTATAACGTGAACTTTTTTGTGTGAATTTGACTTTTTTTACACTTTAAGACAGCGGAGATGTTTATAACGTGAACTTTTTTGTGTGAATTTGACTTTTTTTACACCTTAAGACAGCGGAGATGTTGATAACGTGAACTTTTGTGTGTGAATTTGACTTTTTTACACTTTAAGACAGCGGAGATGTTTATAACGTGAACTTTTTTTTAGAACTTGACTTTTTTACACTTTAAGACAGCGGAGATGTTTATAACGTGAACTTTTTTTTGTGAACATGATTTTTTTAACACTTTAAGACAGCGGAGATGTTTATAACGTGAACTTTTTTTTGTGAACTTTACTTTTTTACACTTTAAGACAGCGGAGATGTTTATAACGTGAATTTTTTTGTGTGAATTTGACTTTTTTACACTTTAAGACAGCGGAGATGTTTATAACGTGAACTTTTTTTTGTGAATTTGACTTTTTTTACACTTTAAGACAGCGGAGATGTTTATAACGTGAACTTTTTTGTGTGAATTTGACCTTTTTTACACCTTAAGACAGCGGAGATGTTTATAACGTGAACTTTTTTGTGTGAATTTGACTTTTTTTACACTTTAAGACAGCGGATATGTTTATAACGTGAACTTTTGTGTGTGAATTTGACTTTTTTACACTTTAAGACAGCGGAGATGTTTATAACGTGAACTTTTTTTTAGAACTTGACTTTTTTTACACTTTAAGACAGCGGAGATGTTTATAACGTGAACTTTTCTTTGTGAACTTGACTTTTTTAACACTTTAAGACAGCGGAGATGTTTATAACGTGAACTTTTTTTGTGAACTTTACTTTTTTACACTTTAAGACAGCGGAGATGTTTATAACGTGAATTTTTTTGTGTGAATTTGACTTTTTTACACTTTAAGACAGCGGAGATGTTTATAACGTGAACTTTTTTTTGTGAATTTGACTTTTTTTACACTTTAAGACAGCGGAGATGTTTATAACGTGAACTTTTTTGTGTGAATTTGACTTTTTTTACACTTTAAGACAGCGGAGATGTTTATAACGTGAACTTTTTTGTGAACTTGACTTTTTTTACACCTTAAGACAGCGGAGATGTTTATAACGTGAACTTTTTTGTGAACTTGACTTTTTTACACTTTAAGACAGCGGAGATGTTTTTAACGTGAACTTTTTTTTTTAGAACTTGACTTTTTTTATACTTTAAGATAGCGGAGATGTTTATAACTTGAACTTTGTTTGTGAATTTGACTTTTTTACACTTTAAGACAGCGGAGATGTTTATAACGTGAACTTTTTTGTGTGAATTTGACTTGTTTAACACTTTAAGACAGCGGAGATGTCTATAACGTGAACTTTTTTGTGTGAATTTGACTTTTTTTGACACTTTAAGACAGCGGAGATGTTTATAACGTGAACTTTGTTTTTGTGAACTTGACTTTTTTTACACTTTAAGACAGCGGAGATGTTTATAACGTGAACTTTTTTTTTGTGAACTTGACTTTTTTTACACTTTAAGACAGCGGAGATGTTTATAACGTGAACTTTTTTTTTGTGAACTTGACTTTTTTACACTTTAAGACAGCGGAGATGTTTATAACGTGAACTTTTTTTTTGTGGACTTGACTTTTTTACACTTTAAGACACCGGAGATGTTTATAACGTGAACTTTTTTTTGTGAACTTGACTTTTTTACACTTTAAGACAGCGGAGATGTTTATAACGTGAACTTTTTTGTGTGAATTTGACTTTTTTACACTTTAAGACAGCGGAGATGTTTATAACGTGAACTTTTTTGTGTGAATTTGACTTTTTTTACACTTTAAGACAGCGGAGATGTTTATAACGTGAACTTTTTTTTTGTGAACTTGACTTTTTTTACACTTTAAGACAGCGGAGATGTTTATAACGTGAACTTTTTTTTTGTGAACTTGACTTTTTTACACTTTAAGACAGCGGAGATGTTTATAACGTGAACTTTTTTTTTGTGAACTTGACTTTTTTACACTTTAAGACAGCGGAGATGTTTATAACGTGAACTTTTTTTTGTGAACTTGACTTTTTTACACTTTAAGACTGCGGAGATGTTTATAACGTGAACTTTTTTTTTGTGAACTTTACTTTTTTACACTTTAAGACAGCGGAGATGTTTATAACGTGAACTTTTTTGTGTGAATTTGACTTTTTTACACTTTAAGACAGCGGAGATGTTGATAACGTGAACTTTTGTGTGTGAATTTGACTTTTTTACACTTTAAGACAGCGGAGATGTTTATAACGTGAACTTTTTTTTAGAACTTGACTTTTTTTACACTTTAAGACAGCGGAGATGTTTATAACGTGAACTTTTTTTTGTGAACTTGATTTTTTTAACACTTTAAGACAGCGGAGATGTTTATAACGTGAACTTTTTTTTGTGAACTTTACTTTTTTACACTTTAAGACAGCGGAGATGTTTATAACGTGAATTTTTTTGTGTGAATTTGACTTTTTTACACTTTAAGACAGCGGAGATGTTTATAACGTGAACTTTTTTTTGTGAATTTGACTTTTTTTACACTTTAAGACAGCGGAGATGTTTATAACGTGAACTTTTTTGTGTGAATTTGACCTTTTTTACACTTTAAGACAGCGGAGATGTTTATAACGTGAACTTTTTTGTGTGAATTTGACTTTTTTTACACTTTAAGACAGCGGATTTGTTTATAACGTGAACTTTTGTGTGTGAATTTGACTTTTTTACACTTTAAGACAGCGGAGATGTTTATAACGTGAACTTTTTTTTAGAACTTGACTTTTTTTACACTTTAAGACAGCGGAGATGTTTATAACGTGAACTTTTCTTTGTGAACTTGACTTTTTTAACACTTTAAGACAGCGGAGATGTTTATAACGTGAACTTTTTTTTGTGAACTTTACTTTTTTACACTTTAAGACAGCGGAGATGTTTATAACGTGAATTTTTTTGTGTGAATTTGACTTTTTTACACTTTAAGACAGCGGAGATGTTTATAACGTGAACTTTTTTTTGTGAATTTGACTTTTTTTACACTTTAAGACAGCGGAGATGTTTATAACGTGAACTTTTTTGTGTGAATTTGACTTTTTTTACACTTTAAGACAGCGGAGATGTTTATAACGTGAACTTTTTTGTGAACTTGACTTTTTTTACACCTTAAGACAGCGGAGATGTTTATAACGTGAACTTTTTTGTGTGAATTTGACTTTTTTTACACTTTAAGACAGCGGATATGTTTATAACGTGAACTTTTTTGTGTGAATTTGAAATTTTTACACTTTAAGACAGCGGAGATGTTTATAACGTGAACTTTTTTTTAGAACTTGACTTTTTTTACACTAAGACAGCGGAGATGTTTATAACGTGAACTTTTTTGTGTGAATTTGACATTTTTACACTTTAAGACAGCGGATATGTTTATAACGTGAACTTTTTTGTGTGAATTTGACTTTTTTTACACTTTAAGACAGCGGATATGTTTATAACGTGAACTTTTGTGTGTGAATTTGACTTTTTTACACTTTAAGACAGCGGAGATGTTTATAACGTGAACTTTTTTTTAGAACTTGACTTTTTTTTACACTTTAAGACAGCGGAGATGTTTATAGCGTGAACTTTTTTTTGTGAACTTGACTTTTTTAACACTTTAAGACAGCGGAGATGTTTATAACCTGAATTTTTTTGTGTGAATTTGACTTTTTTACACTTTAAGACAGCGGAGATGTTTATAACGTGAACTTTTTTGTGTGAATTTGACTTTTTTTACACTTTAAGACAGCGGATATGTTTATAACGTGAACTTTTTTGTGTGAATTTGACATTTTTACACTTTAAGACAGCGGAGATGTTTATAACGTGAACTTTTTTTTAGAACTTGACATTTTTTACACTTTAAGACAGCGGAGATGTTTATAACGTGAACTTTTTTGTGTGAATTTGACATTTTTACACTTTAAGACAGCGGAGATGTTTATAACGTGAACTTTTTTTTGTGAACTTTACTTTTTTACACTTTAAGACAGCGGAGATGTTTATAACGTGAACTTTTTTGTGTGAATTTGACTTTTTTTACACTTTAAGACAGCGGATATGTTTATAACGTGAACTTTTGTGTGTGAATTTGACTTTTTTACACTTTAAGACAGCGGAGATGTTTATAACGTGAACTTTTTTTTGTGAACTTGACTTTTTTCACACTTTAAGACAGCGGAGATGTTTATAACGTGAATTTTTTTGTGTGAATTTGACTTTTTTACACTTTAAGACAGCGGAGATGTTTATAACGTGAACTTTTTTTTGTGAATTTGACTTTTTTTACACTTTAAGACAGCGGAGATGTTTATAACGTGAACTTTTTTGTGTGAATTTGAGTTTTTTTACACTTTAAGACAGCGGATATGTTTATAACGTGAACTTTTGTGTGTGAATTTGACTTTTTTACACTTTAAGACAGCGGAGATGTTTATAACGTGAACTTTTTTGTGTGAATTTGACTTTTTTTACACTTTAAGACAGCGGAGATGTTTATAACGTGAACTTTTTTGTGTGAATTTGACTTTTTTACACTTTAAGACAGCGGAGATGTTTATAACGTGAACTTTTTTTTGTGAACTTTACTTTTTTACACTTTAAGACAGCGGAGATGTTTATAACGTGAACTTTTTTGTGTGAATTTGACTTTTTTACACTTTAAGACAGCGGAGATGTTTATAACGTGAACTTTTTTGTGTGAATTTGACTTTTTTTACACTTTAAGACAGCGGAGATGTTTATAACGTGAACTTTTTTGTGTGAATTTGACTTTTTTTACACCTTAAGACAGCGGAGATGTTGATAACGTGAACTTTTGTGTGTGAATTTGACTTTTTTACACTTTAAGACAGCGGAGATGTTTATAACGTGAACTTTTTTTTAGAACTTGACTTTTTTACACTTTAAGACAGCGGAGATGTTTATAACGTGAACTTTTTTTTGTGAACATGATTTTTTTAACACTTTAAGACAGCGGAGATGTTTATAACGTGAACTTTTTTTTGTGAACTTTACTTTTTTACACTTTAAGACAGCGGAGATTTTATAACGTGAATTTTTTTGTGTGAATTTGACTTTTTTACACTTTAAGACAGCGGAGATGTTTATAACGTGAACTTTTTTTTGTGAATTTGACTTTTTTTACACTTTAAGACAGCGGAGATGTTTATAACGTGAACTTTTTTGTGTGAATTTGACCTTTTTTACACCTTAAGACAGCGGAGATGTTTATAACGTGAACTTTTTTGTGTGAATTTGACTTTTTTTACACTTTAAGACAGCGGATATGTTTATAACGTGAACTTTTGTGTGTGAATTTGACTTTTTTACACTTTAAGACAGCGGAGATGTTTATAACGTGAACTTTTTTTTAGAACTTGACTTTTTTTACACTTTAAGACAGCGGAGATGTTTATAACGTGAACTTTTCTTTGTGAACTTGACTTTTTTAACACTTTAAGACAGCGGAGATGTTTATAACGTGAACTTTTTTTGTGAACTTTACTTTTTTACACTTTAAGACAGCGGAGATGTTTATAACGTGAATTTTTTTGTGTGAATTTGACTTTTTTACACTTTAAGACAGCGGAGATGTTTATAACGTGAACTTTTTTTTGTGAATTTGACTTTTTTTACACTTTAAGACAGCGGAGATGTTTATAACGTGAACTTTTTTGTGTGAATTTGACTTTTTTTACACTTTAAGACAGCGGAGATGTTTATAACGTGAACTTTTTTGTGAACTTGACTTTTTTTACACCTTAAGACAGCGGAGATGTTTATAACGTGAACTTTTTTGTGAACTTGACTTTTTTACACTTTAAGACAGCGGAGATGTTTTTAACGTGAACTTTTTTTTTTAGAACTTGACTTTTTTTATACTTTAAGATAGCGGAGATGTTTATAACTTGAACTTTGTTTGTGAATTTGACTTTTTTACACTTTAAGACAGCGGAGATGTTTATAACGTGAACTTTTTTGTGTGAATTTGACTTGTTTAACACTTTAAGACAGCGGAGATGTCTATAACGTGAACTTTTTTGTGTGAATTTGACTTTTTTTGACACTTTAAGACAGCGGAGATGTTTATAACGTGAACTTTGTTTTTGTGAACTTGACTTTTTTTACACTTTAAGACAGCGGAGATGTTTATAACGTGAACTTTTTTTTTGTGAACTTGACTTTTTTTACACTTTAAGACAGCGGAGATGTTTATAACGTGAACTTTTTTTTTGTGAACTTGACTTTTTTACACTTTAAGACAGCGGAGATGTTTATAACGTGAACTTTTTTTTTGTGGACTTGACTTTTTTACACTTTAAGACACCGGAGATGTTTATAACGTGAACTTTTTTTTGTGAACTTGACTTTTTTACACTTTAAGACAGCGGAGATGTTTATAACGTGAACTTTTTTGTGTGAATTTGACTTTTTTACACTTTAAGACAGCGGAGATGTTTATAACGTGAACTTTTTTGTGTGAATTTGACTTTTTTTACACTTTAAGACAGCGGAGATGTTTATAACGTGAACTTTTTTTTTGTGAACTTGACTTTTTTTACACTTTAAGACAGCGGAGATGTTTATAACGTGAACTTTTTTTTTGTGAACTTGACTTTTTTACACTTTAAGACAGCGGAGATGTTTATAACGTGAACTTTTTTTTTGTGAACTTGACTTTTTTACACTTTAAGACAGCGGAGATGTTTATAACGTGAACTTTTTTTTGTGAACTTGACTTTTTTACACTTTAAGACTGCGGAGATGTTTATAACGTGAACTTTTTTTTTGTGAACTTTACTTTTTTACACTTTAAGACAGCGGAGATGTTTATAACGTGAACTTTTTTGTGTGAATTTGACTTTTTTACACTTTCAGACAGCGGAGATGTTGATAACGTGAACTTTTGTGTGTGAATTTGACTTTTTTACACTTTAAGACAGCGGAGATGTTTATAACGTGAACTTTTTTTTAGAACTTGACTTTTTTTACACTTTAAGACAGCGGAGATGTTTATAACGTGAACTTTTTTTTGTGAACTTGATTTTTTTAACACTTTAAGACAGCGGAGATGTTTATAACGTGAACTTTTTTTTGTGAACTTTACTTTTTTACACTTTAAGACAGCGGAGATGTTTATAACGTGAATTTTTTTGTGTGAATTTGACTTTTTTACACTTTAAGACAGCGGAGATGTTTATAACGTGAACTTTTTTTTGTGAATTTGACTTTTTTTACACTTTAAGACAGCGGAGATGTTTATAACGTGAACTTTTTTGTGTGAATTTGACCTTTTTTACACTTTAAGACAGCGGAGATGTTTATAACGTGAACTTTTTTGTGTGAATTTGACTTTTTTTACACTTTAAGACAGCGGATATGTTTATAACGTGAACTTTTGTGTGTGAATTTGACTTTTTTACACTTTAAGACAGCGGAGATGTTTATAACGTGAACTTTTTTTTAGAACTTGACTTTTTTTACACTTTAAGACAGCGGAGATGTTTATAACGTGAACTTTTCTTTGTGAACTTGACTTTTTTAACACTTTAAGACAGCGGAGATGTTTATAACGTGAACTTTTTTTTGTGAACTTTACTTTTTTACACTTTAAGACAGCGGAGATGTTTATAACGTGAATTTTTTTGTGTGAATTTGACTTTTTTACACTTTAAGACAGCGGAGATGTTTATAACGTGAACTTTTTTTTGTGAATTTGACTTTTTTTACACTTTAAGACAGCGGAGATGTTTATAACGTGAACTTTTTTGTGTGAATTTGACTTTTTTTACACTTTAAGACAGCGGAGATGTTTATAACGTGAACTTTTTTGTGAACTTGACTTTTTTTACACCTTAAGACAGCGGAGATGTTTATAACGTGAACTTTTTTGTGTGAATTTGACTTTTTTTACACTTTAAGACAGCGGATATGTTTATAACGTGAACTTTTTTGTGTGAATTTGAAATTTTTACACTTTAAGACAGCGGAGATGTTTATAACGTGAACTTTTTTTTAGAACTTGACTTTTTTTACACTAAGACAGCGGAGATGTTTATAACGTGAACTTTTTTGTGTGAATTTGACATTTTTACACTTTAAGACAGCGGATATGTTTATAACGTGAACTTTTTTGTGTGAATTTGACTTTTTTTACACTTTAAGACAGCGGATATGTTTATAACGTGAACTTTTGTGTGTGAATTTGACTTTTTTACACTTTAAGACAGCGGAGATGTTTATAACGTGAACTTTTTTTTAGAACTTGACTTTTTTTTACACTTTAAGACAGCGGAGATGTTTATAGCGTGAACTTTTTTTTGTGAACTTGACTTTTTTAACACTTTAAGACAGCGGAGATGTTTATAACCTGAATTTTTTTGTGTGAATTTGACTTTTTTACACTTTAAGACAGCGGAGATGTTTATAACGTGAACTTTTTTGTGTGAATTTGACTTTTTTTACACTTTAAGACAGCGGATATGTTTATAACGTGAACTTTTTTGTGTGAATTTGACATTTTTACACTTTAAGACAGCGGAGATGTTTATAACGTGAACTTTTTTTTAGAACTTGACATTTTTTACACTTTAAGACAGCGGAGATGTTTATAACGTGAACTTTTTTGTGTGAATTTGACATTTTTACACTTTAAGACAGCGGAGATGTTTATAACGTGAACTTTTTTTTGTGAACTTTACTTTTTTACACTTTAAGACAGCGGAGATGTTTATAACGTGAACTTTTTTGTGTGAATTTGACTTTTTTTACACTTTAAGACAGCGGATATGTTTATAACGTGAACTTTTGTGTGTGAATTTGACTTTTTTACACTTTAAGACAGCGGAGATGTTTATAACGTGAACTTTTTTTTGTGAACTTGACTTTTTTCACACTTTAAGACAGCGGAGATGTTTATAACGTGAATTTTTTTGTGTGAATTTGACTTTTTTACACTTTAAGACAGCGGAGATGTTTATAACGTGAACTTTTTTTTGTGAATTTGACTTTTTTTACACTTTAAGACAGCGGAGATGTTTATAACGTGAACTTTTTTGTGTGAATTTGAGTTTTTTTACACTTTAAGACAGCGGATATGTTTATAACGTGAACTTTTGTGTGTGAATTTGACTTTTTTACACTTTAAGACAGCGGAGATGTTTATAACGTGAACTTTTTTTTATGAACTTGACTTTTTTTACACTTTAAGACAGCGGAGATGTTTATAACGTGAACTTTTTTGTGTGAATTTGACTTTTTTTTAACACTTTAAGACAGCGGATATGTTTATAATGTGAACTTTTGTGTGTGAATTTGACTTTTTTACACTTTAAGACAGCGGAGATGTTTATAACGTGAACTTTTTTTTAGAACTTGACTTTTTTTACACTTTAAGACAGCGGAGATGTTTATAACGTGAACTTTTTTGTGTGAATTTGACTTTTTTACACTTTAAGACAGCGGAGATGTTTATAACGTGAACTTTTTTTTTAGAACTTGACTTTTTTTACACTTTAAGACAGTGGAGATGTTTATAGCGTGAACTTTTTTTTGTGAACTTGACTTTTTTACATTTTAAGACAGCGGAGATGTTTATAACGTGAACTTTTTTTTGTGAACTTGACTTTTTTTACACTTTAAGACAGCGGAGATGTTTATAACGTGAACTTTTTTGTGTGAATTTGACTTTTTTTTACACGTTAAGACAGCGGATATGTTTATAACGTGAACTTTTGTGTGTGAATTTGACTTTTTTACACTTTAAGACAGCGGAGATGTTTATAACGTGAACTTTTTTTAAGAACTTGACTTTTTTTACACTTTAAGACAGCGGAGATGTTTATAACGTGAACTTTTTTTTTGTGAACTTGACTTTTTTACACTTTAAGACAGCGGAGATGTTTATAACGTGAACTTTATTGTGTGAATTTGACTTTTTTACACTTTAAGACAGCGGAGATGTTTATAACGTGAACTTTTTTTTTAGAACTTGACTTTTTTTACACTTTAAGACAGCGGAGATGTTTATAACGTGAACTTTTTTTTGTGAACTTGACTTTTTTACACTTTAAGACAGCGGAGATGTTTATCACGTGAACTTTTTTTTTGTGAACTTGACTTTTTTTACACTTTAAGACAGCGGAGATGTTTATAACGTGAACTTTTTTGTGAACTTGACTTTTTTTACACTTTAAGACAGCGGAGATGTTTATAACGTGAACTTTTTTTTTGAACTTGACTTTTTTTACACTTTAAGACAGCGGAGATGTTTATAACGTGAACTTGACTTTTTTTTACACTTTAAGACAGCGGAGATGTTTATAACGTGAACTTTTTTTTGTGAACTTAACTTTTTTAACACGTTAAGACAGCGGAGATGTTTATAACGTGAACTTTTTTTTGTGAACTTGACTTTTTTACACTTTAAGACAGCGGAGATGTTTATAACGTGAACTTTTTTTTGTGAACTTGACTTTTTTACACTTTAAGACAGCGGAGATGTTTATAACGTTAAATTTTTTTTTGTGAACTTGACTTTTTTTTACACTTTAAGACAGCGGAGATGTTTATAACGTGAACTTTTTTTTGTGAACTTGACATTTTTACACTTTAAGACAGCGGAGATGTTTATAACGTGAACTTTTTTTTGTGAACTTGACTTTTTTTACACTTTAAGACAGCGGAGATGTTTATAACGTGAACTTTTTTTTGTGAACTTGACTTTTTTTACACTTTAAGACTGCGGAGATATTGATACGTGAACTTTTTTTGTGAACTTAACTTTTTTAACACGTTAAGACAGCGGAGATGTTTATAACGTGAACTTTTTTGTGTGAACTTGACTTTTTTACACTTTAAGACAGCGGAGATGTTTATAACGTGAACTTTTTTTTGTGAACTTGACTTTTTTTACACTTTAAGACAGCGGAGATGTTTATAACGTGAACTTTTTTTTTAGAACTTGACTTTTTTTACACTTTAAGACAGCGGAGATGTTTATAACGTGAACTTTTTTTTGTGAACATGACTTGTTTTACACTTTAAGACAGCGGAGATGTTTATAACGTGAACTTTTTTGTGTGAATTTGACTTTTTTTTACACGTTAAGACAGCGGATATGTTTATAACGTGAACTTTTGTGTGTGAATTTGACTTTTTTACACTTTAAGACAGCTGAGATGTTTATAACGTGAACTTTTTTTGTGAACTTGACATTTTTTTACACTTTAAGACAGCGGAGATGTTTATAGCGTGAACTTTTTTTGTGAACTTGACTTTTTTTACACTTTAAGACAGCGGAGATGTTTATAACGTGAACTTTTTTTGGTGAACATGACTTTTTTTACACTTTAAGACAGCGGAGATGTTTATAACGTGAACTTTTTTGTGTGAATTTGACTTTTTTTTACACTTTAAGACAGCGGATATGTTTATAACGTGAACTTTTGTGTGTGAATTTGACTTTTTTACACTTTAAGACAGCGGAGATGTTTATAACGTGAACTTTTTTTTAGAACTTGACTTTTTTTACACTTTAAGACAGCGGAGATGTTTATAACGTGAACTTTTTTTTGTGAACCTGACTTTTTTAACACTTTAAGACAGCGGAGATGTTTATAACGTGAACTTTTTTTTGTGAACTTTACTTTTTACACTTTAAGACAGTGGAGATGTTTATAACGTGAACTTTTTTTTGTGAGCTTGACTTTTTTATACTTTAAGACAGCGGAGATGTTTATAACGTGAACTTTTTTTTGTGAACTTGACTTTTTTACACTTTAAGACAGCGGAGATGTTTATAACGTGAACTTTTTTTGTGAACTTGACTTTTTTACACTTTAAGACAGTGGAGATGTTTATAACGTGAACTTTCTTTTGTGAACTTGACTTTTTTAACACTTTAAGACAGTAGAGATGTTTATAACGTGAACTTTTTTCTGTGAACATGACTTTTTTTACACTTTAAGACAGCGGAGATGTTTATAACGTGAACTTTTTTGTGTGAATTTGACTTTTTTTTACACGTTAAAACAGCGGATATGTTTATAACGTGAACTTTTGTTTGTGAATTTGACTTTTTTACATTTTAAGACAGCGGAGATGTTTATAACGTGAACTTTTTTTTAGAACTTGACTTTTTTTACACTTTAAGACAGCGGAGATGTTTATAACGTGAACTTTTTTGTGAACTTGACTTTTTTTTACACTTTAAGACAGCGGAGATGTTTATAACGTGAACTTTTTTTGTGAACTTGACTTTTTTACACTTTAAGACAGCGGAGATGTTTATAACGTGAACTTTTTTTGTGAACTTGACTTTTTTTACACTTTAAGACAGCGGAGATATTTATAACGTGAACTTTTTTTTGTGAACCTGACTTTTTTAACACTTTAAGACAGCGGAGATGTTTATAACGTGAACTTTTTCTTGTGAACTTTACTTTTTTACACTTTAAGACAGTGGAGATGTTTATAACGTGAACTTTTTTTTGTGAGCTTGACTTTTTTATACTTTAAGACAGCGGAGATGTTTATAACGTGAACTTTTTTTTGTGAACTTGACTTTTTTACACTTTAAGACAGCGGAGATGTTTATAACGTGAATTTTTTTTGTGAACTTGACTTTTTTACACTTTAAGACAGCGGAGATGTTTATAACGTGAACTTTTTTTTGTGAACTTGACTTTTTTAACACTTTAAGACAGTGGAGATGTTTATAACGTGAGCTTTTTTTTGTGAACATGACTTTTTTTACACTTTAAGACAGCGCAGATGTTTATAACGTGAACTTTTTTGTGTGAATTTGACTTTTTTTTACACGTTAAGACAGCGGATATGTTTATAACGTGAACTTTTGTGTGTGAATTTGACTTTTTTACACTTTAAGACAGCTTAGATGTTTATAACGTGAACTTTTTTTGTGAACTTGACTTTTTTTTACACTTTAAGACAGCGGAGATGTTTATAACGTGAACTTTTTTGTATGAATTTGACATTTTTACACTTTAAGACAGCGGAGATGTTTATAACGTGAATTTTTTTTTTAGAACTTGACTTTTTTTACACTTTAAGACAGCGGAGATGTTTATAACGTGAACTTTTTTTTGTGAACATGACTTTTTTTACACTTTAAGACAGCGGAGATGTTTATAACGTGAACTTTTTTGTGTGAATTTGATTTTTTTTTACACTTTAAGACAGCGGATATGTTTATAACGTGAACTTTTGCGTGTGAATTTGACTTTTTTACACTTTAAGACAGCGGAGATGTTTATAACGTGAACTTTTTTTTAGAACTTGACTTTTTTTACACTTGAAGACAGCGGAGATGTTTATAACGTGAACTTTTTTTGTGAACTTGACTTTTTTTTACACTTTAAGACAGCGGAGATGTTTATAACGTGAACTTTTTTTGTGAACTTGACTTTTTTACACTTTAAGACAGCGGAGATGTTTATAACGTGAACTTTTTTTGTGAACTTGACTTTTTTTACACTTTAAGACAGCGGAGATATTTATAACGTGAACTTTTTATTGTGAACCTGACTTTTTTAACACTTTAAGACAGCGGAGATGTTTATAACGTGAACTTTTTTTTGTGAACTTTACTTTTTTACACTTTAAGACAGTGGAGATGTTTATAACGTGAACTTTTTTTTTGTGAGCTTGACTTTTTTATACTTTAAGACAGCGGAGATGTTTATAACGTGAATTTTTTTTTTAGAACTTGACTTTTTTTACACTTTAAGACAGCGGAGATGTTTATAACGTGAACTTTTTTTTGTGAACATGACTTTTTTTACACTTTAAGACAGCGGAGATGTTTATAACGTGAACTTTTTTGTGTGAATTTGACTTTTTTTTACACTTTAAGACAGCGGATATGTTTATAACGTGAACTTTTGTGTGTGAATTTGACTTTTTTACACTTTAAGACAGCGGAGATGTTTATAACGTGAACTTTTTCTTAGAACTTGACTTTTTTTACACTTTAAGACAGCGGAGATGTTTATAACGTGAACTTTTTTTGTGAACTTGACTTTTTTTTACACTTTAAGACAGCGGAGATGTTTATAACGTGAACTTTTTTTGTGAACTTGACTTTTTTACACTTTAAGACAGCGGAGATGTTTATAACGTGAACTTTTTTGTGAACTTGACTTTTTTTACACTTTAAGACAGCGGAGATATTTATAACGTGAACTTTTTTTTGTGAACCTGACTTTTTTAACACTTTAAGACAGCGGAGATGTTTATAACGTGAACTTTTTTTTGTGAACTTTACTTTTTTACACTTTAAGACAGTGGAGATGTTTATAACGTGAACTTTTTTTTGTGAGCTTGACTTTTTTATACTTTAAGACAGCGGAGATGTTTATAACGTGACCTTTTTTTTGTGAACTTGACTTTTTTACACTTTAAGACAGCGGAGATGTTTATAACGTGAATTTTTTTTGTGAACTTGACTTTTTTACACTTTAAGACAGCGGAGATGTTTATAACGTGAACTTTTTTTTGTGAACTTGACTTTTTTAACACTTTAAGACAGTGGAGATGTTTATAACGTGAACTTTTTTTTGTGAACATGACTTTTTTTACACTTTAAGACAGCGGAGATGTTTATAACGTGAACTTTTTTGTGTGAATTTGACTTTTTTTTACACGTTAAGACAGCGGATATGTTTATAACGTGAACTTTTGTGTGTGAATTTGACTTTTTTACACTTTAAGACAGCGGAGATGTTTATAACGTGAACTTTTTTTGTGAACTTGACTTTTTTTTACACTTTAAGACAGCGGAGATGTTTATAACGTGAACTTTTTTGTGTGAATTTGACATTTTTACACTTTAAGACAGCGGAGATGTTTATAACGTGAATTTTTTTTTTAGAACTTGACTTTTTTTACACTTTAAGACAGCGGAGATGTTTATAACGTGAACTTTTTTTTGTGAACATGACTTTTTTTACACTTTAAGACAGCGGAGATGTTTATAACGTGAACTTTTTTGTGTGAATTTGACTTTTTTTTACACTTTAAGACAGCGGATATGTTTATAACGTGAACTTTTGTGTGTGAATTTGACTTTTTTACACTTTAAGACAGCGGAGATGTTTATAACGTGAACTTTTTTTTAGAACTTGACTTTTTTTACACTTTAAGACAGCGGAGATGTTTATAACGTGAACTTTTTTTGTGAACTTGACTTTTTTTTACACTTTAAGACAGCGGAGATGTTTATAACGTGAACTTTTTTTGTGAACTTGACTTTTTTACACTTTAAGACAGCGGAGATGTTTATAACGTGAACTTTTTTTGTGAACTTGACTTTTTTTACACTTTAAGACAGCGGAGATATTTATAACGTGAACTTTTTTTTGTGAACCTGACTTTTTTAACACTTTAAGACAGCGGAGATGTTTATAACGTGAACTTTTTTTTGTGAACTTTACTTTTTTACACTTTAAGACAGTGGAGATGTTTATAACGTGAACTTTCTTTTGTGAACTTGACTTTTTTAACACTTTAAGACAGTAGAGATGTTTATAACGTGAACTTTTTTCTGTGAACATGACTTTTTTTACACTTTAAGACAGCGGAGATGTTTATAACGTGAACTTTTTTGTGTGAATTTGACTTTTTTTTACACGTTAAAACAGCGGATATGTTTATAACGTGAACTTTTGTTTGTGAATTTGACTTTTTTACATTTTAAGACAGCGGAGATGTTTATAACGTGAACTTTTTTTTAGAACTTGACTTTTTTTACACTTTAAGACAGCGGAGATGTTTATAACGTGAACTTTTTTGTGAACTTGACTTTTTTTTACACTTTAAGACAGCGGAGATGTTTATAACGTGAACTTTTTTTGTGAACTTGACTTTTTTACACTTTAAGACAGCGGAGATGTTTATAACGTGAACTTTTTTTGTGAACTTGACTTTTTTTACACTTTAAGACAGCGGAGATATTTATAACGTGAACTTTTTTTTGTGAACCTGACTTTTTTAACACTTTAAGACAGCGGAGATGTTTATAACGTGAACTTTTTCTTGTGAACTTTACTTTTTTACACTTTAAGACAGTGGAGATGTTTATAACGTGAACTTTTTTTTGTGAGCTTGACTTTTTTATACTTTAAGACAGCGGAGATGTTTATAACGTGAACTTTTTTTTGTGAACTTGACTTTTTTACACTTTAAGACAGCGGAGATGTTTATAACGTGAATTTTTTTTGTGAACTTGACTTTTTTACACTTTAAGACAGCGGAGATGTTTATAACGTGAACTTTTTTTTGTGAACTTGACTTTTTTAACACTTTAAGACAGTGGAGATGTTTATAACGTGAGCTTTTTTTTGTGAACATGACTTTTTTTACACTTTAAGACAGCGCAGATGTTTATAACGTGAACTTTTTTGTGTGAATTTGACTTTTTTTTACACGTTAAGACAGCGGATATGTTTATAACGTGAACTTTTGTGTGTGAATTTGACTTTTTTACACTTTAAGACAGCTTAGATGTTTATAACGTGAACTTTTTTTGTGAACTTGACTTTTTTTTACACTTTAAGACAGCGGAGATGTTTATAACGTGAACTTTTTTGTATGAATTTGACATTTTTACACTTTAAGACAGCGGAGATGTTTATAACGTGAATTTTTTTTTTAGAACTTGACTTTTTTTACACTTTAAGACAGCGGAGATGTTTATAACGTGAACTTTTTTTTGTGAACATGACTTTTTTTACACTTTAAGACAGCGGAGATGTTTATAACGTGAACTTTTTTGTGTGAATTTGATTTTTTTTTACACTTTAAGACAGCGGATATGTTTATAACGTGAACTTTTGCGTGTGAATTTGACTTTTTTACACTTTAAGACAGCGGAGATGTTTATAACGTGAACTTTTTTTTAGAACTTGACTTTTTTTACACTTGAAGACAGCGGAGATGTTTATAACGTGAACTTTTTTTGTGAACTTGACTTTTTTTTACACTTTAAGACAGCGGAGATGTTTATAACGTGAACTTTTTTTGTGAACTTGACTTTTTTACACTTTAAGACAGCGGAGATGTTTATAACGTGAACTTTTTTTGTGAACTTGACTTTTTTTACACTTTAAGACAGCGGAGATATTTATAACGTGAACTTTTTTTTGTGAACCTGACTTTTTTAACACTTTAAGACAGCGGAGATGTTTATAACGTGAACTTTTTTTTGTGAACTTTACTTTTTTACACTTTAAGACAGTGGAGATGTTTATAACGTGAACTTTTTTTTTGTGAGCTTGACTTTTTTATACTTTAAGACAGCGGAGATGTTTATAACGTGAATTTTTTTTTTAGAACTTGACTTTTTTTACACTTTAAGACAGCGGAGATGTTTATAACGTGAACTTTTTTTTGTGAACATGACTTTTTTTACACTTTAAGACAGCGGAGATGTTTATAACGTGAACTTTTTTGTGTGAATTTGACTTTTTTTTACACTTTAAGACAGCGGATATGTTTATAACGTGAACTTTTGTGTGTGAATTTGACTTTTTTACACTTTAAGACAGCGGAGATGTTTATAACGTGAACTTTTTCTTAGAACTTGACTTTTTTTACACTTTAAGACAGCGGAGATGTTTATAACGTGAACTTTTTTTGTGAACTTGACTTTTTTTTACACTTTAAGACAGCGGAGATGTTTATAACGTGAACTTTTTTTGTGAACTTGACTTTTTTACACTTTAAGACAGCGGAGATGTTTATAACGTGAACTTTTTTGTGAACTTGACTTTTTTTACACTTTAAGACAGCGGAGATATTTATAACGTGAACTTTTTTTTGTGAACCTGACTTTTTTAACACTTTAAGACAGCGGAGATGTTTATAACGTGAACTTTTTTTTGTGAACTTTACTTTTTTACACTTTAAGACAGTGGAGATGTTTATAACGTGAACTTTTTTTTGTGAGCTTGACTTTTTTATACTTTAAGACAGCGGAGATGTTTATAACGTGACCTTTTTTTTGTGAACTTGACTTTTTTACACTTTAAGACAGCGGAGATGTTTATAACGTGAATTTTTTTTGTGAACTTGACTTTTTTACACTTTAAGACAGCGGAGATGTTTATAACGTGAACTTTTTTTTGTGAACTTGACTTTTTTAACACTTTAAGACAGTGGAGATGTTTATAACGTGAACTTTTTTTTGTGAACATGACTTTTTTTACACTTTAAGACAGCGGAGATGTTTATAACGTGAACTTTTTTGTGTGAATTTGACTTTTTTTTACACGTTAAGACAGCGGATATGTTTATAACGTGAACTTTTGTGTGTGAATTTGACTTTTTTACACTTTAAGACAGCGGAGATGTTTATAACGTGAACTTTTTTTGTGAACTTGACTTTTTTTTACACTTTAAGACAGCGGAGATGTTTATAACGTGAACTTTTTTGTGTGAATTTGACATTTTTACACTTTAAGACAGCGGAGATGTTTATAACGTGAATTTTTTTTTTAGAACTTGACTTTTTTTACACTTTAAGACAGCGGAGATGTTTATAACGTGAACTTTTTTTTGTGAACATGACTTTTTTTACACTTTAAGACAGCGGAGATGTTTATAACGTGAACTTTTTTGTGTGAATTTGACTTTTTTTTACACTTTAAGACAGCGGATATGTTTATAACGTGAACTTTTGTGTGTGAATTTGACTTTTTTACACTTTAAGACAGCGGAGATGTTTATAACGTGAACTTTTTTTTAGAACTTGACTTTTTTTACACTTTAAGACAGCGGAGATGTTTATAACGTGAACTTTTTTTGTGAACTTGACTTTTTTTTACACTTTAAGACAGCGGAGATGTTTATAACGTGAACTTTTTTTGTGAACTTGACTTTTTTACACTTTAAGACAGCGGAGATGTTTATAACGTGAACTTTTTTTGTGAACTTGACTTTTTTTACACTTTAAGACAGCGGAGATATTTATAACGTGAACTTTTTTTTGTGAACCTGACTTTTTTAACACTTTAAGACAGCGGAGATGTTTATAACGTGAACTTTTTTTTGTGAACTTTACTTTTTTACACTTTAAGACAGTGGAGATGTTTATAACGTGAACTTTTTTTTTGTGAGCTTGACTTTTTTATACTTTAAGACAGCGGAGATGTTTATAACGTGAACTTTTTTTTGTGAACTTGACTTTTTTACACTTTAAGACAGCGGAGATGTTTATAACGTGAATTTTTTTTGTGAACTTGACTTTTTTACACTTTAAGACAGCGGAGATGTTTATAACGTGAACTTTTTTTTGTGAACTTGACTTTTTTAACACTTTAAGACAGTGGAGATGTTTATAACGTGAACTTTTTTTTGTGAACATGACTTTTTTTACACTTTAAGACAGCGGAGATGTTTATAACGTGAACTTTTTTGTGTGAATTTGACTTTTTTTTACACGTTAAGACAGCGGATATGTTTATAACGTGAACTTTTGTGTGTGAATTTGACTTTTTTACACTTTAAGACAGCGGAGATGTTTATAACGTGAACTTTTTTTGTGAACTTGACTTTTTTTTACACTTTAAGACAGCGGAGATGTTTATAACGTGAACTTTTTTGTGTGAATTTGACATTTTTACACTTTAAGACAGCGGAGATGTTTATAACGTGAATTTTTTTTTTAGAACTTGACTTTTTTTACACTTTAAGACAGCGGAGATGTTTATAACGTGAACTTTTTTTTGTGAACATGACTTTTTTTACACTTTAAGACAGCGGAGATGTTTATAACGTGAACTTTTTTGTGTGAATTTGACTTTTTTTTACACTTTAAGACAGCGGATATGTTTATAACGTGAACTTTTGTGTGTGAATTTGACTTTTTTACACTTTAAGACAGCGGAGATGTTTATAACGTGAACTTTTTTTTAGAACTTGACTTTTTTTACACTTTAAGACAGCGGAGATGTTTATAACGTGAACTTTTTTTGTGAACTTGACTTTTTTTTACACTTTAAGACAGCGGAGATGTTTATAACGTGAACTTTTTTTGTGAACTTGACTTTTTTACACTTTAAGACAGCGGAGATGTTTATAACGTGAACTTTTTTTGTGAACTTGACTTTTTTTACACTTTAAGACAGCGGAGATATTTATAACGTGAACTTTTTTTTGTGAACCTGACTTTTTTAACACTTTAAGACAGCGGAGATGTTTATAACGTGAACTTTTTTTTGTGAACTTTACTTTTTTACACTTTAAGACAGTGGAGATGTTTATAACGTGAACTTTTTTTTGTGAGCTTGACTTTTTTATACTTTAAGACATTGGAGATGTTTATAACGTGACCTTTTTTTTGTGAACTTGACTTTTTTACACTTTAAGACAGCGGAGATGTTTATAACGTGAACTTTTTTTGTGAACTTGACTTTTTTACACTTTAAGACAGCGGAGATGTTTATAACGTGAACTTTTTTTTGTGAACTTGACTTTTTTTACACTTTAAGACAGCGGAGATGTTTATAACGTGAACTTTTTCTGTGAATTTGACTTTTTTTACACGTTAATACAACGAAGATGTATAAAACGTGGACTTTTTGTGAATTTGACTTTTTTAACACGTTAATACAACGAAGATGTATAAAACGTGGACTTTTTGTGAATTTGACTTTTTTTACACGTTAATACAACGAAGATGTATAAAACGTAGACTTTTTGTGAATTTGACTTTTTTTACACGTTAATACAACGAAGATGTATAAAACGTGGACTTTTTGTGAATTTGACTTTTTTTACACGTTAATACAGCGAAAATGTATAAAACGTGGACACAATGTTATATAAAGGTTGTTATATAAAGGTTGTTATATAAACTGCTTCATTTTGTCGTACTTCAGTTGTTCAACAAACTAAATAAACTATTAAAGATATTAAAATTAAATAAATAGCTTATTTTTCTCTGGCATTTCTATGGTAACATGGATTGCATATTATTGAAAATGTAAAACTTTTCGTGATTCCTACATATAGTATTCTAGGAAGAAAACGGAAAAGTCAACATACGTACGAAAGATCAATTTATCTGTATTGTCGATATTTGTCGTGTATTTAATTGCAAAAATGTGATTTGCATGAAACTTACACTTACACGACATTAAGGATATAATGTCTTGTTGCTTAATCAATTAAAGCTAATATTGAAATTATTGTACACCCTTATGATCTTTAGCTACATAGGTCAGATAGATGACAACTGAGAATAGGGTTAAAGGTTATGGTATTTAAGGCCAGTTTCAAAAATATTTCAGTTATATCGTGGCGGTCAGTTTTATTGGTGGAGAAAACCGGAGTACCCAGAACAGCTGAGTGTATGATATTTGCAATAACATTAGAACTTTAATGGTACTATCTTATTTCGGCCTATTTTATTACAAGCCAGAGGGATCGCAATACTTTTACAATATACCACATCCTTGTGTTTATGAAATGAAAATATTAAATTTACAAGTAAGAAAAGTAATTAATGTTAAGACGGACATGAAAAACAAATCTTAACTACCTGGACGATAATAAATATCATTTACATGACATTAAGGATATATTTTATAATGATAACTCGGTTGAATATCGTGAGAAATTCATCCGGCTTCCATTTTCACATTACTGACACATGATACTGTTTTCATTATTTTCATGATAATCATAACACTTCCATAAGCTAGAACATTTAATAGGACTACTGCGCTCGTTTAAATCAGTGGTGAGAAAAATACGATACATTCAGTGTTTATATAGAAGGGTTTTATTTCCTTGTGTTGTACATATCTTGCAATAAAATTAAAACAAAAAATACACATTGATGAAACCATCATACAAGCTAATAGAAACATGGTAGAAATAGACAAAGTGTGTACCTTCTTACATACATACACACACACATTGATGAAACCATTATACAAGCTGATAGAAACATGGTAGAAATAGACAACATATGTACCTTCTAACATACATACACACACACACATTGATGAAACCATTATACAAGCTGATAGAAACATGGTAGAAATAGACAACATATGTACCTTCTAACATACATACACACACACACATTGATGAAACCATTATACAAGCTGATAGAAACATGGTAGAAATAGACAACATATGTACCTTCTAACATACATACACACACACACATTGATGAAACCATTATACAAGCTGATAGAAACATGGTAGAAATAGACAACATATGTACCTTCTAACATACATACACACACACACATTGATGAAACCATTATACAAGCTGATAGAAACATGGTAGAAATAGACAACATATGTACCTTCTAGCATACATACACACACACACATTGATGAAACCATCATACAAGCTAATAGAAACATGGTAGAAATAGACAAAGTGTGTACCTTCTTACATACATACACACACACATTGATGAAACCATTATACAAGCTAATAGAAACATGGTAGAAATAGACAACATATGTACCTTCTAACATACATACACACACACACATTGATGAAACCATTATACAAGCTGATAGAAACATGGTAGAAATAGACAACATATGTACCTTCTAACATACATACACACACACACATTGATGAAACCATTATACAAGCTGATAGAAACATGGTAGAAATAGAAAACATATGTACCTTCTAACATACATACACACACACACATTGATGAAACCATCATACAAGCTAATAGAAACATCGTAGAAATAGACAAAGTGTGTACCTTCTTACATACATACACACACACATTGATGAAACCATTATACAAGCTAATAGAAATATGGTAGAAATAGACAACATATGTACCTTCTAACATACATACACACACACACATTGATGAAACCATTATACAAGCTGATAGAAACATGGTAGAAATAGACAACATATGTACCTTCTAACATACATACACACACACACATTGATGAAACCATTATACAAGCTAATAGAAACATCGTAGAAATAGACAAAATATGTACCTTCTAGCATACATACACACACACACACACACACATTGATGAAACCATTATACAAGCTGATAGAAACATGGTAGAAATAGACAACATATGTACCTTCTAACATACATACACACACACACATTGATGAAACCATTATACAAGCTAATAGAAACATCGTAGACATAGACAAAGTGTGTACCTTCTAACATACATACACACACACGCATAGATGAAACCATTATACAAGCTAATAGAAACATCGTAGAAATAGACAAAGTGTGTACCTTCTTACATACATACACACACACATTGATGAAACCATTATACAAGCTGATAGAAACATGGTAGAAATAGACAACATATGTACCTTCTAACATATATACACACACACACACATTGATGAAACCATTATACAAGCTGATAGAAATATCGTAGAAATAGACAACATATGTACCTTCTAACATACACACACACACACACACATTGATGAAACCATCATACAAGCTAATAGAAACATCGTAGAAATAGACAATGTGTGTACTTTCTTACATACATACACACACACACATTGATGAAACCATTATACAAGCTAAAAGAAACATCGTAGAAATAGACAAAGTGTGTACCTTCTTACATACATACACACACACATTGATGAAACCATCATACAAGCTAATAGAAACATCGTAGAAATAGACAAAGTGTGTACCTTCTAACATACATACACACACACATTGATGAAACCATTATACAAGCTAATAGAAACATCGTAGAAACAGACAACATATGTACCTTCTAACATGCATACACACACACATTGATGAAACCATCATACAAGCTAATAGAAACATCGTAGAAATAGACAAAGTGTGTACCTTCTTACATACATGCTAACACACATTGATGAAACCATTATGCAAGCTGATAGAAACATGGTAGAAATAGACAACATATGTACCTTCTAACATACATACACACACACACATTGATGAAACCATCATACAAGCTAATAGAAACATCGTAGAAATAGACAAAGTGTGTACCTTCTAACATACATACACACACACACATTGATGAAACCATTATACAAGCTAATAGAAACATCGTAGAAATAGACAAAGTGTGTACCTTCTAACATACATACACACACACATTGATGAATCCATTATACAAGCTAATAGAAACATCGTAGAAATAGACAACATATGTACCTTCTAACATACATACACACACACACACACATTGATGAAACCATTATACAAGCTGATAGAAACATGGTAGAAATAGACAACATATGTACCTTCTAGCATACATACACACACACACATTGATAAAACCATCATACAAGCTAATAGAAACATCGTAGAAATAGACAAAGTGTGTACCTTCTAACATACATACACACACACATTGATGAATCCATTATACAAGCTAATAGAAACATCGTAGAAATAGACAACATATGTACCTTCTAACATACATACACACACACACACACATTGATGAAACCATTATACAAGCTAATAGAAACATCGTAGAAATAGACAAAGTGTGTACCTTCTAACATACATACACACACACATTGATGAAACCATTATACAAGCTGATAGAAACATGGTAGAAATAGACAACATATGTACCTTTTAACATACATACACACACACATTGATGAAACCATCATACAAGCTAATAGAAACATCGTAGAAATAGACAAAGTATGTACCTTCTAACATACATACACATACACACATTGATGAAACCATTATGCAAGCTAATAGAAACATCGTAGAAATAGACAAAGTGTGTACCTTCTAGCATACACGCACGCACGCACGCACGCACGCACGCACGCAGGCAGGCAGGCAGGCAGGCAGGCACACACACACACACACACACACACACACACACACACACACACACACACACACACACACACACACACACACACACACACACACACACACACACACACACACACACACACACACACACACACACACACACACACACACACACACACACACACACACTATTAATGACTTTCCTGGCTTAGTACCAGCAGATAAATAAAAGGTGGTGAATTTAAACTAGTTGCATAGACCCAAGCCTCCCCTCTTCATCAAATGATGCTGTCATGGAACTGCTTTCCACATGTGAGTAAAATACTAAAGTTGAACGTGCATGAGGAATTTATAGGACTATTTACTAAAGTCGAACGTGCATGAGGAATATATAGGACTATTTACTAAAGTTGAACGTGCATGAGGAATTAATAGGACTATTTACTAAAGTTGAACGTGCATGAGGAATTTATAGGACTATTTACTAAAGTTGAACGTGCATGAGGAATTTATAGGACTATTTACTAAAGTTGAACGTGCATCAGGAATTTATAGGATTATTTACTAAAGTAGAACGTGCATGAGGAATTTATAGGACTATTTACTAAAGTGGAACGTGCATGAGGAATTTATAGGACTATTTTACTCTTTTAAATCATTGGGTAATAAGGAAACAACATGTATGACACTGTTCTGCGCTCTAATGTTGTCCCGATTTGCTATAAACTTTCAGAACGATGTATGACGTGGAGTTGTCTTTAGATATCTGTTCGTACTACCACGATCAATGGAGAAAAACGGAATTCGGTAATTCCTATGAAATATTCGTGGCTTGACATGTTCACTCATGTCAGGAATAGTTTTTTATGCTATGGCTTGACTTTAAATAAAAATGTAGTTCTTTGAGGATAGTCAGAACGGATAACAGTGGAAAATAATAAGTGTGAATTAATTTATGAACGAAGCACAGATTGCGACAGAGAAGTAGGAAACGCTTAAAGATATCCAATAGATAATCAGAAGGCGTAATATTGCTTATAATCTTAATTGCTTTTGCTTTATAGCTAATAATAAAAATCCAAGCATATCATCTTAGTGAAATGATTTAATCATGTAAGTTTATTTCTCACAAATGAGTTGAATGTCACATCTCACATATAACTAGGTCAGCAGTGTTTTTGTATATAAATGTCACATTACAGATATAACTAGATCAGCAGTGTTTTTATATATAAATGTCACATTTCACATATAACTAGGTCAGCAGTGTTTTTGTATATAAATGTCACATTTCACATATAACTAGGTCAGCAGTGTTTTTGTATATAAATGTCACATTTCACATATAACTAGGTCAGCAGTGTTTTTATATATAAATGTCACATTTGACATATAACTAGGTCAGCAGTGTTTTTATATAAAAATGTCACATCTCACATATAACTAGGTCAGCAGTGTTTTATATATAAATGTCATATCTAACATATAGCTAGGTCAGCATTATTTTAGCATGATTATCTCTCAAATTAAATAGTTCGTATGTCTACAAATTGACATATTTATTAAAATAGTTCGATTCATAACTATATATATATATATATATATATATATATATATATATATATATATTGCTTTCAAATTATAATATTAAGTATATATGTACCATCTACACACGCTTATACACATGTCTCACGTCTATCCCTAGATTTGCCTTACGAGACAAGGTAACACTACGACTATTGAAGCTCCTTTTAATAGGGAGTGGATGTGGTCGAGTGGTCTAGGGCGCTGGACGTAAGGCTAAGCGAATGGTGCTGCAGTGTATCAATGGTGTGAGTTCAAATCCCGTCGATGGAAGAACAAAAATTTGACAGCTCTAAAATCTAATTCTAACACTGTTTGGTTTAATTTTCAGACGTATATTTAATATTTAGTATTAACCTAGTATCACAAGTAACTTTGAGATCCAGTGGGACAGATATATTGTATGGTTGTCACTTGCTTTAGACGTTTGTATAATATACTTTATTTCCTGTGACTGTATAATGAATTCTTCATTATCCTATACAATATATTAAAAATTGCTGAGTTAGATTGCTGTCAAATTATAATATTAAGTATATATGTACCATCTACACACGCTTATGCACATGTCTTACGTCTATCCCTAGATTTGCCTTACGAGACAATGTAACACTACGATTATTGAAGCTCCTTTTAATAGGGAGTGGATGTGGTCGAGTGATCTAGGGCGCTGGACGTAAGGCTAAGCGAATGGTACTGCAGTGTATCAATGGTGTGAGTTCAAATCCCGTCGAGGGAAGAACAAAAATTTGACAGTTCTAATTTTCAGACGTATATATATATATATCACCGTCCTTAAAGGAAAACGCCATGGTCTTAACAAGTTACCGTGGAAATTTAAATGGCAGTCAATAAAAGACATTGTGTTAATGAAATTTAAAAATAGTAAGATAGAATTTGGTGATTGAAGCTGCATGTTGAAGCAATTAATGGGAATCGTCATTTTGTAGAACTCTTCAATGTGAGGACACAAAAGTCATAGCCCATTCTCGTATATACCTGCAATTAAAACTCTTCCGAAAGAGCAGTGCCGTCACGATGTCGGTATCCTATATCAGCATCAGTTGCAATTTTATCATTAAAGATTAAGTAAATCGTATAATAACGTCGTATATTTATCTTTGGATATTTACAAAATAAATATAACTTCATGTCAAGCATTTTATTGCATTAACGAAAAGGGAAACTGTGAGAAGAATATTTTTTTGTAATTGCCGATCCTACTCTTGTCAACACATCGACCAGTGATCACGAAAAATAACACGTGTACGCATAAAACGAGTTAAGTTAAAAGTGACAGTTATTAAACCTACGGCCAATCATGTAAATGATGAAATTATACCTCCCTCCCTTCCCCCCAATACAAATAAACTCGTATGTTGTATGAAAATGTATCATGGGTTGGAAATATTACGATAAAAATTAGGACAATATACAAATTGTAAACATTGTATTACAGTTGATCTGGTATTAAAACATAACCAAAGGGTTCTGGGTTGGGAAGGGTCAGATACATTATTTATTCAACTAACATGAAACCGACTTGATGACGTCACATGAAGAGGTGTCATGGCCGCTTACACTACGATAGGAAATTCCAAATATTCATATTTCTAATCGGGTATATTAATGTTATTAAATGTGTTTTTTGTTTAATAATTAGTTATTTACGAATAAAAAGTTATAATGTATTGAATTATTACAATTGTTCAACTGACTGGAGTTTTCCTTTAATATTCAATCATAGCAAAAGTTATGCAGATACGAATACAGCTGTTTGAAAATTCTAAAGCAGAAATTGCTTAGACTAGGTAAATTAAGCAATACCTGGAATGTTAATTTTTGAAATAGAAAAATATCAAATATTATCCCCGGCTTGAATAGTAAAACAACTTTTGATTGCTTAAAACCCCGATCATAAAAATCCCATATTCCCGGTTGTTGTTAGGCCACATTACCGGGTGTGACTAGCCATTTAACCAATCAAATGTTGTTATAATTTTCAAAACAGGGATAATATGACGTCACAGCTCGCGACGTTACGCTCCAAAATCAAATTTAGTTAATTTTGGCTCTATATTGAATATAAAGCTGTTAATTTGATCAATTGTAGGGTGCTCTACCAAAGGTAGTACCCTACATCGGGTAAAAAGCACTCGAAACTTTCATGTTTTTTACTTATTCTTTCCAAAAACAAAGAAAACGTCACTTTTACGTGGACCACCGGAATCCAAAATGTCTTATTTTTTAATATAACCGGGAATAAATTCATTATTTACGTTCCTATGCGTAGATATGGAGATTTTAACACCCTTTAGTAGCCTGTACACCCTTCGGCTGCGCCTCAAGATGTACTTGGCTACTTCAGGGTGTTAAAATCTCCATATCTACGGAAAGGGACGTAAATAACTTATAATATTTTGAAAAACATTCTATAAACCAAGTGTTTTCCTTTTTCATTTCTTTTTTATTTTATTTATTTTCACATTTTTTTTTACATTTCCCACGCGCCAACTGAAAGCGAGGCTTACATGTGGTTATTGTGTTCACATCTACCCCTGTTTTAAAAAACAAACCCCACCCATGCCAATTCCCACCCTCTACCGTGCGTATACTGCGTCATTCTAAATCATATCTATTCGGGGCACTGGCCTTTCGTTTGCAATTTGAGGTGACAATTTTCTGCTGAATTAACGTTAGCATTAACACTGAACATGATTTCGCCCCCTTTACTTTACTTTTCATACTGAGGTAGGTGTTGTTCATATTGACAGATTACATGCTTTCACGTTTTAGTTTTCGTGTTGTGATGCACGTTGAAGATTAATATGTTTTGTAGGGATTCGTGTTTTAGGTATGTTATTTGTATTTATTTACGTATAATGGTGTCACTTCATATATATCTTCATTTCTCAATAAACCATTTAAATTCATAGGTATAGAGAATCCAACACAATCCAAGTCATATGATGTTCGTGTTGTTTAGCAATAACTGGACGGGTGTCTCTATTGCAACGGGAACTGCTAACCCTTCCGGAGCACATGAGTTACCTCCCGGATTTTAGTGAGGTTATTGTTACCCAATCTTTAGTTTTTTCTTCAGTATTGATTTCATTTATTTCATCGTTTCTTTATTTATAATTGTGCATTTTAACGAATGCTACCCTATCCTATCTACTGATCGCGAGCCCAATTGACATATTTAATTACATACACTAACCTTTGCAACCTATGATAAACTATCATCTTCAAATACAATGTTAATTTGTGGAAACGTAACCTAATAGAGTACACAAATAACATATTTACCTTGATATAACATTCAATATAGTGAAGCAATTAGTCAAGTCTGTTAATTAATGTCAGTATATCAATGTTTATAATTGGTTAATTAATGTCCTTATATCATTGTTGATATTTAGTTAATTAATTTCCTTATATCATTGTTGATATTTAGTTAATTAATGTCCTTACATCATTGTTGATATTTGGTTAATTAATGTCCTGATATCATTGTAGATATTTGGTTAATTAATGTCCTTACATCATTGTTGATATTCAGTTAATTAATGTCCTTACATCATTGTTGATATTCAGTTAATTAATGTCCTTACATCATTGTTGATATTCAGTTAATCAATGTCCTGATATCATTGTTGATATTTGATTAATTAATGTCCTTATATCATTGTTGATATTTAGTTAATTAATGTCCTGATATCATTGTTCATATTTGGTTATTTAATATTCTGATATCATCGTTGATATTTGGTTAATTAATGTCCTTATATCATTGTTGATATTCAGTTAATTAATGTCCTTACATCATTGTTGATATTTGTGTTAATTGATGTCCTTATATCATTGTAGATATTTGGTTAATCAATGTCCTGATATCATTGTTGATATTTGTGTTAATTAATGTCCTTATATCATTGTAGATATTTGGTTAATCAATGTCCTTATATCATTGTAGATATTTGGTTAATCAATGTCCTTATATCATTGTAGATATTTGGTTAATCAATGTCCTGATATCATTGTTGATATTTGTGTTAATTGATGTCCTTATATCATTGTAGATATTTGATTAATTAATGTCCTTATATCATTGTTCATATTTGGTTATTTAATATTCTGATATCATCGTTGATATTTGGTTAATTAATGTCCTTATATCATTGTTGATATTCAGTTAATTAATGTCCTTACATCATTGTTGATATTTGTGTTAATTGATGTCCTTATATAATTGTAGATATTTGATTAGTTAATGTCCTTATATCATTGTATATATTTGGTTAATTAATGTCATGATATCATCGTTGATATTCAGTTAATTAATGTCCTTACATCATTGTTGATATTTGTGTTAATTGATGTCCTTATATCATTGTAGATATTTGATTAATTAATGTCCTTATATCATTGTTGATATTCAGTTAATCAATGTCCTGATATCATTGTTGATATTTGATTAATTAATGTCCTTATATCATTGTTGATATTTGTGTTAATTGATGTCCTTATATCATTGTAGATATTTGGTTAATTAATGTCCATATATCATTGTATATATTTGGTTAGTTAATGTCCTTACATCATTGTTGATATTCAGTTAATTAATGTCCTTATATCATTGTTGATATTTGGTTAATTAATATCCTGATATCATTTTTGATATTTGGTTAATTAATGTCCTGATATCATTGTAGATATTTGGTTAATTAATGTCTTTATATCATTGTTGATATTTAGTTAATTAATATCCTGATATCATTTTTGATATTTGGTTAATTAATGTCCTGATATCATTGTTGATATTTGGTTAATTAATGTCCTTATATCATTGTAGATATTTGTGTCAATTAATATCCTTATATCATTGTTGATATTTAGTTAATTAATATCCTGATATCATTTTTGATATTTGGTTAATTAATGTCCTGATATCATTGTTGATATTTGGTTAATTAATGTCCTGATATCATTGTTGATATTTGTGTTATTTAATGTCCCTATATCTTTGTAGATATTTGATTAATTAATGTCCTTATATCATTGTTGATATTTAGTTAATTAATATCCTTATATCATTGTTGATATTTAGTTAATTAATATCCTTATATCATTGTTGATATTTAGTTAATTAATATCCTTATATCATTGTTGATATTTAGTTAATTAATATCCTTATATTATTGTTGATATTTAGTTAATTAATGTCCTTCTATTATTGTTGATATTTAGTTAATTAATGTCCTGATATCATTGTTGATATTTAGTTAATTAATATCCTTATATCATTGTTGATATTTGGTTATTTAATTGCTGGCTTCGTCGTTTTATTATTAATGTTGTTCCGACTCATTTTACTACTATTTAAACAATATTTCCTAAGAATATCACCTGAAGTTCACACACGGTAAAGACATTCATTTTAGTTTTCTGTGTAGTACTTTGAAGATCATTGTTTGTCCTTTTGTTCCCCTTCTGTTGTCCATGGAATATTGTCTGTTTTTTTTTATCGATCTACGGCTTCTAATTACCCTAGTTGTATCTGCAAACTTCGCTTAGCGATATATTGCATCAAAATATAAATAAAACACATTATTGATGTAAATTATGTATTGTTATTTTTGAATAGATATTTCAAGATGCCAAATCAGATGCCATAAATTGAAAGGTAGAATATACAATGGCCAAAAGAAAAACAAATGTCGACAAGACACGACACAGACAGATACAAAAGACACATACATGACAAGCCCTTCTGTAAAATAATACCGGGGATGATTTGGTGCACCGGAAACGCAATCAGTTACTGCTTTACTATTGGCACCCGTCGTGTTATTCTTGTTTCAAAACCAGTGATAAGTCACCAAGAGACAAGGAAAATGGTAGTATGACTAGGACAAACGAAACATATTCGTAGTCGTCTGTGACTCAAATATTGTGAGCAAAGGTTTATCAAGTCATGATGGCGACCTTAAACTGTTGAAGTAATGACGAGAACAGGGTAGTGTGTGAATGATTAAGTTTGATTGAATATATAATACTTATTATTGATAATTTTCAGGAAAATATACCATTATTTTGCATAATAAGATCGAAAATAACATAGAACGTGAACGATGTAGGCAAAAAAAGAAATATCTAATGAAATCAAGTGAATCAGTGTCGGTTTGTATATTTGTAGGCTTTATTCCCAAATTTCCCAGTTTCTCTGGATTGTCAATTCTTGATTGCCCCTTCGGTATTCTCTAACATTTATGTTCAGTTTGTGCAACTATGCACACATATTTCATCTAAATATGATTTGAATTCAAAAATGACAGTATTTTTATGTGTGAAATAAGTCGTGAATGGTGTTGCCACTGACATTTCACTAGTTACGATTGGGCGCCTTTACTTGAAGTTAGAACTTTGATAGGTGTAAATTAGTTTTTATGTCTGCACCATGTTTATTGATCTAGAACAACCTGTGATATGAAAGTGTAAAATATAATTATCTAGAAGAATCCTGTATTATTTGTATGACCAATCAGAAGCTATCAGAATTTAACAGCTGATTAAGTCTAAAATATATGTGCAATCTACCTGTAAACAATGTTATTATTGACTGTTGTGGAAATGCATTGATGACATCAGCAATCATTACAAGACGTTATTGTCTCTTGCTAGAAGAAGAGTTTGAAGATACCCAAGGGGTAATCAGAATCCGTAAATCGGAAAAGAACAGACACCATAATGTCCAAAAGAAAACGGACAAAAAGACAAACAATGATCTACAAAAAATACACATAAAACCAAAGATCGAGTAACACGAACTCTACTAAAAAGGCAGTTTCTGTTCCAAAAGTGGCATCCAACGTGTTGATCTATTTACAAACCCGGTGTTAAATCTCTAGTTAGAAAATAACAATTCAATCGCAGCTCAATATGTTTTTAATGTGGGCACTGACTCGAACAGTTACGCTATCCAAAACTCCCACAGTGTGATGTTTTTTGTTTTTCATTTTATTCCTGCGGGCATGTAGGGGAGATATCCATCGTGAAAATGTGCCCACGGTCGGACCGTGTAAACACACAAATCGCCTGATTTGTAGAGTAGTACCCACTCATGATCGACCTTGTACATATCTACGTTGTATTAAAATATATTTAAAAAAATTGTTCATTAAGAATAAGGGTAATAACAAAATTACCGAACTACGAACACAGTAATAAAAAAAAAGTCTGAATAAAAGCTAAAAAAAAATAGACATATTATTATTCAGTGCAAAACTATTAGTGATATGCCAATTATTGATTGTCTGAATGTTGTCCATGTGCTACACCATGTGTTGATGTATCTTCAAATAATTAGTTTTTTTCCATTTTTTTACTGATTCATATCAATAGGTAATATGAAAATAATGTGAGTAAAAGCTGCTACGTGTACTGAGGTGGCCAGGAGTTGGAGGTTTATGATGCTAGAGGCACACAAGGATACCACGAACAGGTTAAGAAACACTTATGGTTGTACACAAGGAACTGCTACAGCAAGATGATTGTCTTTGATTACATATTTATTAATATTAACAACTTTCGATTACGTTTCCTCGACTTGACATTTTACCTTGAGGTATCATTCAAACAGAATTCAGATTGTTAGCACAGTACACATCTTTGCTATTAAAAGAAACTGTTGTAACGTGGCGAGCGGAGGGGATATAACACTGGTGAGAGGCAAGTCCGTTTGTACCAGTTTCTTAGGGTTTAATAGTGAATAAATAGCTTACTTAATCTAAACCTAATGTGTCTTATGTTTTATTATAACAAAATTGTATCGGCATCTTTGCTCTCGAATCTCGTTTATATTTAGATATTTCAAGGTCTTTCAATTGTCCCAATTGTTCACCTGTGGTCTGTCTGATTTGCTATTACTTGCGGTTGGTTCGTTAGTTGTTTTTGTATTGCGAGAATACATGTTAAAAGTTCACATACTCATCAGTTCTGAACATAAATTATGCCAGACCTGAAATACATAACTTGTGTCTTGTATATATCGATCAATTGCTTCTTTAAGATAAGATAAGATAAGAAAAGATAAAATAAGTTTTTTTTATAGTCGGCATATTTAAATAACAATACAACACAAGCCCTAGTGGGCTTTTGACAGACATAAACAAATTGTTGACATTTTACCTTGAGGTATCATTCAAACAGAATTCAGATTGTTAGCACAGTACACATCTTTGCTATTAAAAGAAACTGTTGTAACGTGGCGAGCGGAGGGGATATAACACTGGTGAGAGGCAAGTCCGTTTGTACCAGTTTCTTAGGGTTTAATAGTGAATAAATAGCTTACTTAATCTAAACCTAATGTGTCTTATGTTTTTTTATAACAAAATTGTATCGGCATCTTTGCTTTCGATTCTCGTTTATATTTAGATATTTCAAGGTCTTTCAATTGTCCCAATTGTTCACCTGTGGTCTGTCTGATTTGCTATTACTTGCGGTTGGTTCGTTAGTTGTTTTTGTATTGCGAGAATACATGTTAAAAGTTCACATACTCATCAGTTCTGAACATAAATTATGCCAGACCTGAAATACATAACTTGTGTCTTGTATATATCGATCAATTGCTTCTTTAAGATAAGATAAGATAAGAAAAGATAAAATAAGTTTTTTTTATAGTCGGCATATTTAAATAACAATACAACACAAGCCCTAGTGGGCTTTTGACAGACATAAACAAATTGTTGACATTTTACCTTGAGGTATCATTCAAACAGAATTCAGATTGTTAGCACAGTACACATCTTTGCTATTAAAAGAAACTTTTGTAACGTGGCGAGCGGAGGGGATATAACACTGGTGAGAGGCAAGTCCGTTTGTACCATTTTCTTAGGGTTTAATAGTGAATAAATAGTTTACTTAATCTAAATTTAATGTGTCTTATGTTTTATTATAGCTATCAACAATAAATTTAGCAAGAAAACGTTCTATTATGTGTCTTTACGTTCTATGTTCCGTGGTGTGATTTTCATTACGATTTCCGCATACAAACGATATTTGGTTGATCTCTACCTCCAGTTTGCAGAAGGCTGCATGTCTTATCTACGTTATTTGTGTTTGTTTGTACATAGTGGTGTCCAAACGCATATTATGTTTTGTTTTGATTGTCTCTTCGGTATTCTCTAACGTTTATTTATCAGTTTCTCTGGATTGTCCTTTTTTGATTGCCTCTTCGGTATTTTCTAACGTTTATTTCTCTGTTTCTCTCGATTGTCCCTTTCTGATTGCCTCTTCGGTTTTCTCTAACGTTTATTTGTCAGTTTCTCTGGATTGCTCTTTTTTGATTGCCTCTTCGGTATTCTCTAACGTTTATTTGTCAGTTTCTCTGGATTGTCCTTTTTTGATTGCCTCTTCGGTATTCTCTAACGTTTATTTGTCAGTTTCTCTGGATTGTCCTTTTTTGATTGCCTCTTCGGTATTCTCTAACGTTTATTTGTCTTGTGCATCCTATGCTACCAGTTTTTCTGGATTGTCCTTTGTTGGTTGCCTCTTCGGTATTCTCTAACGTTTATTTGTCAGTTTCTCTGGATTGTCCTTTGTTGATTGCATCTTCGGTATTCTCAAACGTTTATTTGTCTTGTGTATCCTATGTTACCAGTTTCTCTGGATTGTCCGTTTTGATTGCTTCTTCGGTATTCTCTAACGTTTATTTGTCAGTTTCTCTGGATTGTCCTTTATTGATTGCCTCTTCGGTATTCTCTAACGTTTATTTGTCAGTTTTTCTGGATTGTTCCTTTTTAATTGCCTCTTCGGTATTCTCTAACGTTTATTTGTCTTGTGTATCCTATGTTACCAGTTTCTCTGGATTGTCCTTTTTTGATTGCCTCTTCGGTATTCTCTAACGTTTATTTGTCAGTTTCTCTGGATTGTCCTTTTTGATTGCCTCTTCGGTATTCTCTAACGTTTATTTGTCAGTTTCTCTGGATTGTCCTTTATTGATTGCCTCTTCGGTATTCTCTAACGTTTATTTGTCAGTTTTTCTGGATTATTCCTTTTTGATTGCCTCTTCGGTATTCTCTAACGTTTATTTGTCTTGTGTATCCTATGTTACCAGTTTCTCTGGATTGTCCTTTTTTGATTGCCTCTTCGGTATTCTCTAACGTTTATTTGTCAGTTTCTCTGGATTGTCCTTTTTGATTGCCTCTTCGGTATTCTCTAACGTTTATTTGTCAGTTTCTCTGGATTGTCCTTTATTGATTGCATCTTCGGTATTCTCTAACGTTTATTTGTCTTGTGTATCCTAAGTTACCAGTTTCTCTGGATTGTCCTTTATTGATTGCCTCTTCGGTATTCTCTAACGTTTATTTGTCAGTTTTTCTGGATTGTTCCTTTTTGATTGCCTCTTCGGTATTCTCTAACGTTTATTTGTCTTGTGTATCCTATGTTACCAGTTTCTCTGGATTGTCCTTTTTTGATTGCCTCTTCGGTATTCTCTAACGTTTATTTGTCAGTTTCTCAGGATTGTCCTTTTTTGATTGCCTCTTCGGTATTCCCTAATGTTTATTTGTCAGTTTCTCTGGATTGTCCTTTTTTGATTGCCTCTTCGGTATTCTCTAACGTTTATTTGTCAGTTTCTCTGGATTGTCCTTTGTTGATTGCCTCTTCGGTATTCTCTAACGTTTATTTGTCAGTTTCTCTGGATTGTCCTTTTTTGATTGTCTCTTCGGTATTCCCTACTGTTTATTTGTCAGTTTCTCTGGATTGTCCTTTTTTGATTGCCTCTTCGGTATTCTCTAACGTTTATTTGTCAGTTTCTCTGGATTGTCCTTTTTTGATTGTCTCTTCGGTATTCCCTATTGTTTATTTGTCAGTTTCTCTGGATTGTCCTTTGTTGATTGCCTCTTCGGTATTCTCTAACGTTTATTTGTCTTGTGCATCCTATGTTACCAGTTTCTCTGGATTGTCCTTTGTTGGTTGCCTCTTCGATATTCTCTAACGTTTATTTGTCAGTTTCTCTGGATTGTCCTTTGTTGATTGCATGTTCGGTATTCTCAAACGTTTATTTGTCTTGTGTATCCTATGTTATCAGTTTCTCTGGATTGTCCTTTTTGATTGCTTCTTCGGTATTCTCTAACGTTTATTTGTCAGTTTCTCTGGATTGTCCTTTATTGATTGCCTCTTCGGTATTCTCTAACGTTTATTTGTCAGTTTTTCTGCATTGTTCCTTTTTGATTGCCTCTTCGGTATTCTCTAACGTTTATTTGTCTTGTGTGTCCTATGTTACCAGTTTCTCTGGATTGTCCTTTTTTGATTGCCTCTTCGGTATTCTCTAACGTTTATTTGTCAGTTTCTCTGGATTGTCCTTTGTTGATTGCCTCTTCGGTATTCCCTAATGTTTATTTGTCTTGTGTATCCTATGTTACCAGTTTCTCTGGATTGTCCTTTTTGATTGCTTCTTCGGTATTCTCTAATGTTTATTTGTCAGTTTCTCTGGATTGTCCTTTTTTGATTGCCTCTTCGGTATTCTCAAACATTTATTTGTCTTGTGTATCCTATGTTACCAGTTTCTCTGGATTGTCCTTTTTGATTGCCTCTTCGGTATTCTCTAATGTTTATTTGTCAGTTTCTCTGGATTGTCCTTTTTTGATTGCCTCTTCGGTATTCTCTAATGTTTATTTGTCAGTTTCTCTGGATTGTCCTTTGTTGATTGCCTCTTCGGAATTCTCTAATGTTTATTTGTCAATTTCTCTGGATTGTCCTTTGTTGATTGCCTCTTCGGTATTCTCTAATGTTTATTTGTCAGTTTCTCTGGATTGTCCTTTGTTGATTGCCTCTTCGGTATTCTCTAATGTTTATTTGTCAATTTCTCTGGATTGTCCTTTGTTGATTGCCTCTTCGGTATTCTCTAATGTTTATTTGTCAGTTTCTCTGGATTGTCCTTTATTGATTGCCTCTTCGGTATTCTCTAACGTTTATTTGTCAGTTTTTCTGGATTGTTCCTTTTTGATTGCCTCTTCGGTATTCTCTAACGTTTATTTGTCTTGTGTATCCTATGTTACCAGTTTCTCTGGATTGTCCTTTTTTGATTGCCTCTTCGGTATTCTCTAACGTTTATTTGTCAGTTTCTCTGGATTGTCCTTTTTTGATTGCCTCTTCGGTATTCCCTAATGTTTATTTGTCAGTTTCTCTGGATTGTCCTTTTTTGATTGCCTCTTCGGTATTCTCTAACGTTTATTTGTCAGTTTCTCTGGATTGTCCTTTGTTGATTGCCTCTTCGGTATTCTCTAACGTTTATTTGTCAGTTTCTCTGGATTGTCCTTTTTTTGATTGTCTCTTCGGTATTCCCTAATGTTTATTTGTCAGTTTCTCTGGATTGTCCTTTTTTGATTGCCTCTTCGGTATTCTCTAACGTTTATTTGTCAGTTTCTCTGGATTGTCCTTTTTTGATTGTCTCTTCGGTATTCCCTATTGTTTATTTGTCAGTTTCTCTGGATTGTCCTTTGCTGATTGCCTCTTCGGTATTCTCTAACGTTTATTTGTCTTGTGCATCCTATGTTACCAGTTTCTCTGGATTGTCCTTTGTTGGTTGCCTCTTCGGTATTCTCTAACGTTTATTTGTCAGTTTCTCTGGATTGTCCTTTGTTGATTGCATCTTCGGTATTCTCAAACGTTTATTTGTCTTGTGTATCCTATGTTATCAGTTTCTCTGGATTGTCCTTTTTGATTGCTTCTTCGGTATTCTCTAACGTTTATTTGTCAGTTTCTCTGGATTGTCCTTTATTGATTGCCTCTTCGGTATTCTCTAACGTTTATTTGTCAGTTTTTCTGGATTGTTCCTTTTTGATTGCCTCTTCGGTATTCTCTAACGTTTATTTGTCTTGTGTGTCCTATGTTACCAGTTTCTCTGGATTGTCCTTTTTTGATTGCCTCTTCGGTATTCTCTAACGTTTATTTGTCAGTTTCTCTGGATTGTCCTTTGTTGATTGCCTCTTCGGTATTCCCTAATGTTTATTTGTCAGTTTCTCTGGATTGTCCTTTATTGATTGCCTCTTCGGTATTCTCTAATGTTTATTTGTCAGTTTCTCTGGATTGTTCTTTGTTGATTGCCTCTTCGGTATTCTCTAACGTTTATTTGTCTTGTGTATCCTATGTTACCAGTTTCTCTGGATTGTCCTTTTTGATTGCTTCTTCGGTATTCTCTAATGTTTATTTGTCAGTTTCTCTGGATTGTCCTTTTTTGATTGCCTCTTCGGTATTCTCAAACGTTTATTTGTCTTGTGTATCCTATGCTACCAGTTTCTCTGGATTGTCCTTTTTGATTGCCTCTTCGGTATTCTCTAATGTTTATTTGTCAGTTTCTCTGGATTGTCCTTTTTTGATTGCCTCTTCGGTATTCTCTAATGTTTATTTGTCAGTTTCTCTGGATTGTCCTTTGTTGATTGCCTCTTCGGTATTCTCTAATGTTTATTTGTCAATTTCTCTGGATTGTCCTTTGTTGATTGCCTCTTCGGTATTCTCTAATGTTTATTTGTCAGTTTCTCTGGATTGTCCTTTGTTGATTGCCTCTTCGGTATTCTCTAATGTTTATTTGTCAGTTTCTCTGGATTGTCCTTTGTTGATTGCCTCTTCGGTATTCTCTAATGTTTATTTGTCAGTTTCTCTGGATTGTCCTTTGTTGATTGCCTCTTCGGTATTCTCTAACGTTTATTTTAATCTTTTATTGTTTTGAGATTTTGTTTTGTTATTTAAACTATGCAACGGGTTACAGAACAACACAAAAGTTAATGCACGTACTGTACACACGTGTTACTAATGTTTTGTTGGTGACGATTGACATTTATATTATTATCAAACAGCCTAAATACTTTGACTAGTTATTAGATTTGTCATATTTTGTTTACGCCGCTAACGATGTTCCAATTAAACCTTTTACAAATATACCTTTTTTAAAGGTTGATAAACCAGATAGTAACATATTCCAAAGTAAAAAAAATTATATTTCATGAAAATGTTTTATTGTTGTCTACTAACATTCATCCGACATTTTGACCGTTTGTTTATGATTCAGTCGAAAAACAAATGTTAAACGCAATATCATTGGTTATTGAACAACGAAAGAACGAATTTGATAGGATAGCAAAAGTCCGGTTTTTCCCCATCTATGTTTATGCCTTGCGAGGGTGATATCACTTTCCAGACACCTGTCGGGATCTACTTTTAGCCGCAGGCGGGCCGTCGTGGCCGTGCTCGTATAGTAGTTGGATTTATAACTACCTGTGTAATTAGTGCCTATTACCACTAAAAGTTGTGAGTTCGAGACCCGTTCATTTTGAGGTGTACTCGATACAACATTATGTGATCAAGTTTGGCAGTGACTTGCGACAAGTCAGTGGTTTTCTCCGGGTACTCTGGTTTCCTCCATCAATAAAATATATAACTGAAATATTGTTGAAAGTGGCGTTAAACACCATAAACCAACCAACCAAAACCATTGTATATTGTGAACAACAGAATAGTAGGAAATAATAAAGGATGAGATATTCTTTGTGTACCGATTTGTATCCAAAGGCATAATGTTTACTTCATTTATAAATATCCGTAACAGTTTTTACTCTGTGCCAAAATCGTTTTTGGAAAATTCCAGAATTAGTCCTATATTTAAATCACGACATTCAAGTTGTTTCTACATTAAGTTATAAAAGTACATGTTGTTAATAAAAGACGAAGTTCTTTTAAATGTAGGCTGTACGATTTTTACTCCTATGTATCTATTCATAGCCAAATATCTTTTCACCGGAAGTTTTAAAAATAGATCAATTGATAAAAATGCTAACAACAAAATAAGCTTTTTGTTTAATAATAAGTCATACTCAATTCTTAGATTGACTTCCTCTTTTATATCAAACTGTTTGAATATAAGAAAAGATTTGCTATAATTATTATAGCGTTTTATACTGTAACTATTATGATTTGTTCCATTACATGCATATTATGTGATTGTGTATTATCATATATTCTGAGCCCTATTCATTTATTGTTGATGAGTTTGTGCTAATAAAGTATTTGTATTTTATTTGTATTGATATTTAGAAACGCAAAAAATATATATTTCAATGAAAAATTCCCATTTCTTTAATTATTCACTCTATGCAAAATCGAAATAAACTTGAAATAAAATTATAGTTAAAAAATATCTTTCTACGAGATTCTCGGCGTAACAGCGGCGTAGGTAAAATGAACGGAACAGCCATAAGTCAAAGAGAGATAACTCCAGCCAAATAATCAGTCAACAACCGGAAAACTGTGAAAACCGTAATGACCCTGACTTGGTACAGGCATTTCTAAAGAAATGGTGGATTGAATCAGATTTGAAAGCGCCAAACCTCCCCCTTTCATTACGGCTCAAAGTTTCCGGCTGTCACTATAACAGTATTTATAACAATACTTGAACAAAACAGGTAAAACAGTTGTCAAAGCAGCGCCAAACTCAGTGAAGTAAATGTTAAAGACACTTCTACGTCACACATTGATAAACAAATATTTTTGACATTTTTGTTGATACTTTATCTTTATACATTTTCACTATGTGAAAATCCATCGTTTATAATCTTTTCTGCAGAGACGGAATATATTTCGACAAGATCTTGGTATCGGAATATAATTTTTTTAAGAGATCGAATAAGGCGAATCTTTTCATAGCCTGGTCCAGTAGCCTGTTTCTCAGATGAAGATGACGTGTCAGGAAATCAGAATAATTTGCTGCTGGCCCTTGCATAGTGAATCAATTGCGAGATGTAAACACCATATGCAGGAGAAGCTGGTATATTGCTGCACATATTTGGAAAATTTATGATTTTAAAATTGAAGTCGTCCCGTTTATCATAAATTTTAGTACTGATTTGACCACTGTCGTCAAATTCGAGGTATAAGTCCAAAAATGATGCGTACGAAGCGGTATCTGTGGTCTCTTTAACTTCCAGCTCAATGTGATAGACGTACTTAGCATTATTTCAAATTAAAGTGTGAAATTAAACTTTAAAACATACTATTTATGATGCTATGCCATATTAGGAAATTACAATCTCCTCTTTATATTGCTATCGTGTTGATATGGGTGTTAATAAAAGGGTCAAATGAACTTATGTGTGTTTTAGCCATGAACCCAATAATAAAATTGTCCTTCTACTTGATCGTATAGAACATATGGTAATGGAATATATAAAGACACATATCGTGGATATTTATTCTTAAATTAACATTGATACAAAAGCATAAACTGACTGATATATAATTCTAAGGACTCAATTAAGCCGATAAAAATGTCAAACACTTAAGTATTTAGTAGTGGAGAATACACTCCAACTGTAGATTCTTAAAAATAATCAACTAAGAATCTACAAGTTGCAGTGTATTCTCTTACATAATACATTTCTATCTGCAACAGTGTTTTCATTTTATATTTTTACCTTTTTAATGTTCAGAAAGCTCAAATAAGCCACAATTAACAAAAGAAAAAACAACAAAATTGTATCAGCATCCGTGCTTTCGATTCTCGTTTATATTTAGATATTTCAAGGTCTTTCAATTGTCCCAAATGTTCATCTGTGGTCTGTCTGATTTGTTATTACTTGCGGTCGGTTCGTTAGTTGTTTTTGTATTGCGAGAATACATGTTAAAAGTTCACATACTCGTCAGTTCTGAGCATAAATTATGCCAGACTTGAAATACTTGACTCGTGTCTTGTATATATTGGTCAATTGCTTCTTTACGATACGATACGATACGATACGATACGATAAGATAAGATAAGATAAGATAAGTTGTATTTATAGTCGGCATATTTAAATAACAATACAACACACGCCCTAGTGGGCTTTTGACCGACATAAACAAATTGTTGATATTTTTTCTAACAACGTTTACTATCAAGAGTTATATATACTAATTATAGCGCATAGTAGTGTGGTCACCGTAGCTGAGTGGTTAGATGGAAGTTTTGAAAGTCAAAGTAGACTTTAAAAAGCCCTGCAGTGGTTCGATACCCGAAAGTCCCACAATATGTACAACACGTGTTTAAGCCTAAAACAGTAGAAGGTTAAAGTTCATATATTCAAGAACAAAAGCAATCGTAACTACTCGGCCATATAACATATATAACCTCGTAAGTAGGTGGCGGATAAATAGAACTACTTTTCACATGTCAGTTACATGAAAGCTTGATAAAGTTATATTTTAAACAATATTCTATAGTTCAATTATCTTCATGGATAAAGGTTAAAGTTTTAATTAGCTTTGCATGATTAGATTTTACTTAGTATGTCTTCCATATTGGATTTTCGTGGACTATATTTTTGTGCGGCTTATTTTCCGGCAAACAATTTAAGAAGAATGTCTACTACATACTTACGAGGTTATTGGAAGGGTAGCGATAATGGCCGAGTAGTTACGATTGGAACAAAAGAATAAACTTTAGATTCTTAAAAATAATCCACTGTTCGAACAATAGAGTGACGTCAGAGAAATGTATTATATACCTTTAACGAGATTTCGTGTAGTGGTTCACCTTGATTTTTGTGGTTTATTAAGGTAGTGCATAGCTTAAAATAAACATGACCTTATATCCAGTTAAATATAAATGATAAAGCTAGGGAATAATGCCTTTATTGCTGTTATTAATCTTTTATTTTGATTCGGTACTATCGCAAACCGGACAACGAACCATCAGCACTAGAGAGCCTGAATAATTCACTAAGTAGACTGACCCACAACAGCACTTTACCTAATGTTATACTAACGGGAGACTTCAATTTGCCTGACATTGACTGGGATGAAGATGATATAAAAGGTGGCTATACTATCAAATCAAGCCATAACTATTCAACCGAAATAAACCAACTTGCAATAGATTTAGTTGAAGAACACTGTTTACAGCAATGTGTAACTGAACCGACGAGAGAAAAGAATATTTTAGATCTAGTTCTAACTACCAACGAAAATCTCGTACATAAAGTCGATGTTATGAATGGAATGAGTGACCATCAAATGATAATAACAACTATAAATGCAAGACCGAAGATTATCAGGAACAAGCCAAGAAAAGTTTATCTTTATAAGAAAGGAAACCTAGATGCTGTTAAGGAATATCTAGACAGTAAACTAGAAAGTTTCAAGGAAAAATATAAAAAAATGAACATCGAAGGATATTGGACCACTTTTAAATCACACCTTTTCAATGCAATGGACCAATACATACCATCAAAAACCCTAACATCAAGATGGAATATACCATGGATAAACCAAAACATCAAGAAAATGATACGTAAGAAGGAAAGACTATACAAAGCTGCCAAAAGGTACCAAACAGAAGATCACTGGAAAAAGTTAAAACAATATAGAGCACAAGTAAAGGCTGAAATTGACAAAGCACATAGAAAGTTCATCTTCGATATGTTAGAGGTAAATGGAACAACATCAAACAACACAACAACTAACCAACAAGATAACTATAGAATAGGGAAACAATACTGGAAGTACGTAAAATCAAGAAAGAGAGAAACAGTAGGGGTATCAACACTGAAGGTAAATGGAGAAACGATTGAAAACAGTAAAGGAAAAGCAGAAGCATTGAATGAACAATTTAAATCAGTATTCACGAAAGAAGATCTTGACAACTTCCCACAAATAGACGACAGTGGAACACCAGATATACCCAACCTGAATATATCGACAGAAGGCCTTATAAAACTACTAAAAGCTGTCAATCCCAACAAAGCTAATGGCCCTGACAATATATCATGCAGGATATTAAAGGAAGCCGCAGAATCAATATCACCATATCTGCAATTAATCTTCATAAAATCCATCGAAGAGCATAATGTACCAAAGGATTGGCTAGTTGCAAATGTCACCGCACTATTTAAGAAAGGCGATAAAAGCCAACCTGTAAATTACCGTCCAGTATCATTGACATCAGTACCTTGCAAGATCATGGAACATGTCATATTTAAACATATAATGAACCATCTTGACAAGCATAACATACTTGTGGACTTCCAACATGGCTTTAGAAACAAACGATCATGTGAGTCACAGCTAGTCATTACAACTGAAGACATAGCAAGAAATCCTGACAACAACCAACAAGTCGATATGCTCATATTGGATTTTAGTAAAGCCTTTGACACGGTACCACACAAGCGTCTACTGAAAAAGCTGGAATCATATGGCATAAATGGGAACATTCTATCATGGCTTGAAGCATGGCTCACGCAACGAGATTAACAAGTGACCATAGAAGGAGACAAATCTAGTACAGCCAAAGTAACATCTGGTGTACCACAGGGAACGGTACTAGGACCTTTGATGTTCCTTTTATATATCAACGATATAGGCAATGCCATCACATCCAAAATTCGCCTATTTGCAGATGATAGCCTACTTTACTTAGCAATATCCACCAAAGACGATTGCAAACGGCTACAACAAGATCTTGACAGAATGGTTAATTGGACTAAAACATGGCAGATGATTTTCAACCCTCTGAAATGCTATGTTCTAAAGATTACAAAAAAGAAGAAAACAGTAGACTTCGACTATAACATCAATTGACAAACCTTAGAAACAGTAGCATTAAATCCATACCTGGGAGCTGAACTCACGAACACCATGTCTTGGGACAAACAAGTTCAGAAAGTTGTAGCGAAAGGAAATAAAGCACTAGGCTTCATACGTAGAAATGTAGGATCATGTCCAGAGGAGGTAAAGAAACAAGCATACCTTGCGCTTGTCCGACCTCACCTTGAGTATACCAGCAGCGCTTGGGACCCTCATCTCCAAAAACATATTCTACAGATTGAGATGGTCCAACGCCGAGCAGCACGCTTCATCAAAAGCAACTACTCAAGAGACCCTGGTACAGTGACAACATTACTTGAACAACTGGAATTACAACCACTTTCAACAAGGAGAAAAATAGCCCGTATCACACTTTTACATAAAGCCATCCATGAAAAAGTAGCGATACCAATACCATCCTACATCATTAAACCAACGAGAACTTCGAGATTCCATCATCCGAAGAGATACATACAAATCAGACCGAAAAAAGATGTTTACAAATACAGTTTCTTCCCACGTACCATCAGGGATTGGAACCAACTATCAGATGAACTGTTAGACATAGAGAGCAGTGAGGAATTTAAGAGCAGACTCACTAAGCTCTACTACGGTGGCTGAACAACATGAACAAAAGATGATGATTTTATCCTGATTTTAATCACTTGTAAATACACACACGTTTAGGACTTAACTGTATATACTAATAATTTTGTCATGTTGGAGGACGTCACAAATACTTGAGTGATGGGTCAACGACCTTTTTCAAGTCAACACCATAGATAGAATGTAACTGTTAGTGGGGCACATATGACTTGCACTAATAAAGGTAACGCATGACTGAACGTATCCCACCAAAACAACGAGAGTGAACTCGTGTGTTCGCGAAGGTTAAGCAGTTACTGCCTCTTGTAAGACACCCACCATGTTACTCATATATACAGTCAATACGTATTGGACCTCACTACACGCAACAAACACAAATAACATAAATAAGACATGAACCCTCCTACAAACAAGTGAGGGTCAAAACGAACATTGTGTTTGCTTTCGTCAACTGACATACTACTAATACTTTCCATCCATTCACTCTGTAACACTTATTAAGATGTGCAATTATGTAGATTATGTGTAATAACAATATCACATTGCAGCTGTTTTTATTCTCGTCGGAAATCACGAATCCATGCAGGAACGCCCGATATTTTGGTAAAATGTGAACAGTACAGTAGTCAGTATATCGGAACTGATATGGTTTATTAGATATCTTTTTATTGAAATTCCTAAATAATATATTTAGTATTGAAAATAAGGTTCACCTCTCTCAGGCATAAGTGACCTTACCCAATTTTAACTATCCTGTTCAGATTATTCTAGCTCGAATAAAAATATTTTAAAATTATTTGGTTTTCCAATCTTATGACACCAGGTGCTTTTACAGTCCAATATATTAATAGGAACGGCATGAACTCCCAGATATAATAGGGAGTTATCGGGAGTTCGTGTCGTCCCTGTTAAAACATAGGGCACATAGAAAGAACAGTAGAAGCACCTGTCATCATTCCATCTTTTTATCTCGGAGTTTGTGTCGTCCCAGTAGAAACAGGTGGTCATGTTCCATCCTATGTAGTGTAATATAATATAAACGATGGAATGAGGTCAGGTGTTTCTACTTTTCTATGTAAGCACATGGTCTCTTTTTACTTTGTGTTCTCAGTGAGTGGAGGTCAGAAACTACTACTCATTTTGTTGATATTGATGAAATTGTTGGCCATCAGCGTTTTAAAAAATTATTATACAAGATGAGCACCATGGCCCACGCAAACAAAACTAAAGAAATCCCTGTTTGGTATTGCCAGTCATTGTGATTAGAGTAAAATATGTAGGTCATGTCGTCAAGGTAAGCACTCCTCTGTTATTTATAGAAGGTACATTTTCTAACCTTGTCGTCGTTACAGTGATGTACGACTAGAATTGTCACTCTACATGTATATGTACAGTTCAAGCTGTATTAATTAAATATACGAGTTTATTCAATGGTTTGATACATGGCACTTGTACAAACATAAGACATATGTTTAAGCGTGTGTAGATAGTATAATTCGCTTTAGTTGTTTCTTATCCTTTTGTTTTTTAGAATAATGAAAATATGCTTAAAGCACCATTCAATGAAAGGTGGCGGATTTCAACTAGATTTATGGGTCCAAAACCCCATATTTGTGATATGATGCGGTCATGACAAAGTTATAATCTGAAGAAATTATATACTGAAATGTACATGTATGCACCAAGTATAATTATATTTTTGATTCTAAATTAGGGGTTAGGGTTATGGTGTTTAACGCCACTTACAATAATATTTCAGCTATGCCCTGGCGGTCAGTGTTATTAGTGGAAGAATCGAAATACTCTGAGAAAACTACCGACCTGTCGCAAGTCACTGACAAACTTTATCACATAATGTTGTATCGAGTACACCTCTCCATGAGCGGAATTCAAACTCACAAGGCACATATTGTATTGGTAGTTGTAAATTCAACTACCATACGATCACAATCACGACGCCCTGTGAATGTAAGGTAATTTCAGTAAATTTGAAATATTTTTATTACATGTGTATTAGACAAAATCTTAATTATCATGTCATGTAATTACGGGACGATGTCAGAAAAAGGCAAGCACATAGTAGACTGTTTCTTCTATTATTTGCACATAATCTGAAAGAATACCCATATAATCCGTCATAATTATATTTTGGCATCTGATATTTTATGACACACTGCTCCCGTCATTTTGGAATTTAAAAACAATTGTGTGTATTTACTATGCATAGATATTTTTGTTTATATAACATACAGAATATGTTCCATTTCCATTTGTTTATAATAAGCATGTTTGTTTTTAATGTAATATGGAAAATGTCAACAGACGAAAGCTGTTCACAGATTGTTGCTAGTTACTATTTCTGGAAAATTCGGTAATGAGGTCAACATGGAGTATATAATTTCTAAGTGTTGTTTCAAATAAAGGGGTAATAAGAATTCGTAGATTGAAGGACGGACAATACATTAGCCTCATTATTAGAAGCATCAATGAAGTAATGCCAAGAAATAAAGCTCTGGAATATCCATTCGGGAAAATGATACTCCTTATGGAGGTGCTGTTGGAATGTTGCTGCATATAAATGGAAGTTCACAGTGGGAAAATTGAAATAATCTCTTTTAGGAAAGTTTTATTCCTAGCCATCCCTCACTATCAAATTCTAGGTGTAGGACAAGGTATGAAGTAGACCTGGCTGTGTATGTGGTATCCTTTATGTCAAGCTCAATGGGATAGATGTGATCAACTTATAATTATTTAATGGAAGGGTATCATCTATATATCTTTAGAGCAGCAATTCGTCGATTGTCGGCTTTGTTGTAGTTTGTACATAATAAGAGAACTATTGTCTTTCAGTGTACCTGATCAAAGTTATACCAGAAATCCCGCCATGTGAATACATTATATACCTATGAGATTTTTGTAGAATAATAATCTAATACATAAAGTGCAAAATGTATCAAGGTCCAACATGGCTAAAACCTTAACACTCCTCTTGAATTTGCAACAGATGCTCTAAATGAACACATGCAATGTCTTCAATTGGCATCTTAGTTTATGATTTCTATTTGGTCAAAATATTCAAAAGGTGTACATTTGTGAGTATCAAATCATTTAATGTTTTATGTTATTTTCAAGTACCGGTCACCAGTTATACATACCCTGAATTTTACCTTCTGTATGACTTCATAGAGTGTAGTGTTGTTATTTCTGCATGAATTCCTGTTTATATTCTAGATAATTAATTGCAACAGTTATAATGTATTCTGAGAATTTGCTAAATGTAAACCGTTAATCCGTTGACGTTTAATCTTTCCGGTTTGTAATCATATATGATTAAAAGGAAATAACAAATCATGTTGCATGCCAGTATTTACTGGTGATATGATTAAAGAAGAGTTTGAAGATACCAAAGGGGTAATCAGAATCCGTATATCGGCGAAGTAACAAAATAACAGTCATATATAACACATTATTATTTTGCTTACACTTATCCACAACGGATCTTGAAAGAGGACCTCTGCCAACGCGCAGGGTATTATGGAATATCGTGAAATCGACTATGTGTTAGCTATGCCATGAGGTGAAAAGTTTACTTTTAGTTTAGATGCACTGATCACCCATGCCTTGGATATTAATGGTCATTGTATCCAACTTTAGCTATATATGTTTAAAACCCCATGATATAGAAATGTGAATTTGATTCTCGGCTAAAGTGCTTCCTTTATATGAGTGGTACGTATCAAGTTCAGTATTTACTTATTAATACGTGACGTAAATATATGCTTCCATGATGGTCTGAGGTCTTGTACCTCGGGCACGTACATAACTACCAAGTAATTATTTCTTTGACACTATTTCAAGTTGTTAATGGATTCGAAGCATATCGCTAACCATTTTATGTCGTCAATTTTCACCTCCTCGCCAAATGCGGATACAATGATCATTAATGTTCATAGCAGGGGTGATCAGTTCATCTAAACTAAAAGTAAACTTTTCACCTCATGGCATAGCTAACACAATTTCACGATATTTCATAATCTCTTACGCGTTGGCAGAGGTCCTCTTTCAAGATTCGCTACGGATAAGTGTAACCAAAATAATAATTTGTTATATATGATTGTTCCTGTGTTAAAATGTCACAGTGGAATTGTGATACATTACTAACATAAATCCTGATAAACTCTTTGACACTGAGGAAATAAAGAAGTTGTCCTTGAGAGATTTGAAAAAAAACTGTCCTTGAAAAAAATTAAAAATATGTCCTTTGAAGATTTAAAATAATCTTTCCTTGAAAGATTTAAATATTTATAGAATGTAATAATATTTCAGAGACAGCACATGGTATATATGCTAGTTGTAACATGAATACATTCTTTTCCTTTCAATTTTATATGGTTTATATATGCCTGAATGTAGACAACAGTTAAGAACTGTGAAATAATACACGCAGATATGAGCAATTGCGCACTTTAAATCCAGGCTGTGGCTTAGTTACTCCCAGAGAGCCGTGCAATAATCAACGACCTAGATGTGATATTGCATGGCTTCGTGATACAAATCATTTATACAACGATTTAACTCGAAAAACCGTGGTATATATATTACATGTATATGAGTATGGAATAATTATATCCTGAATGGCTTAGTATTCTTACTTCCCGAAAACGATACTTTGGCAGACAGAAATTAATTGCATACCTTTTTACATAGTTCTACTTTGTTATATATATCTTTATTTCTCAATAGACCATATCCATAGGTATAGAGAAATTGACATATAAAAACGTAGATATCAAATTTAGTGCGCAAAACGCGTTTCTGGAAAACCAAATGATTTAAGGTTTTGGGAGCAATAAAACCAAAGGGCCTATGTAGTCACCTATGCCTGATGGAGGACAATCTTAGTTTTATTAATAATTACATTATTTAGGAACTGTAAAAGCCATGTCAGTGCCTTCTGGGCGGATGATAGCCTCGGGGACTAATAATACACCAGCAGAGGTATTGACCCAGTGATAGTAATACAAACGTAGATGTCAAATTTAGTGTGCACGACGCGTTTCTGGAATAACCGTAATCAGGTACGCTCAAAATCGAGAAATCTGAAAGCCAAATAATTGGTTTAGCTCAAAACCAAAAATTCCTTTTTTGTCAACACAGATTTGATCTGTTTGATGGGCCAGCATAATAACAAAAACTACATGTTTGAAATGAAACTTCTAAATAAAGAACCAAGCCCATCAAAGATGGGGGAATTTATGCGCCATCAGATTGCGGCAACACTTGTTTTGTCGAAATCGCCCCATCCGAACCTGCGTTGAGTAATGTTCGAACATAGCTATAAGACAAAAACAAAATGGAGAAGATAATACTCAATATCCTTAGATGTCCTTGAACTCATCTCAATATATTGGAAACGAGTATAATGATATATCTACATTTGTATCTTATGACATCGGAGACTCCTCACCCCATAATACAGAAATTGTCCATTTTGGCATGTTGTTTGTACCTGTATACGGCTGATATTGTCTTATCTGTATCTATGCACACACTCAATAATATATTAAGAGATTATTACATGATATTTTTCATACCGGCCCTAGTATCGGCCTGAGACTCCCATATCAAGCCCGACAGCGAAACTGGAGGGCTGATATCAGGAACGATATGGAAAATTTCATGACATAATCTATTTATCACATATTTTACATTGACTTTTTTCAAGTATTTACTTTTATATTGCAGAAAAGATTTTTGAAATGACAAATTGCGAAAATAAATAGCTTAAGAGAGTTGTCTTTATTCAACTTGCAAATATTTTTGCTTCGAGTCTGGTTTCAAAAAGATATCAAACAATGTCGATATGTATAATGACGTTAGAAAATGTTTGTAAAATCTACCCAAGACGTTGACATTTGAATGGAAATTCCTATTCAACACGACGTATATATTTGAGCTAATTATTCCGTTTCAAGTTATTTAGCTTTTTTCCAACAACTTGTAAATGTGTTAATTTGATTGAAATACGATTTTATGCATATCTTTATGGATCATCTTTCCTTGTACTTTGACATATAATCTTTGAGACCACTGCGCAGAAACCGGAAGTTGAATTCGGGGACAAATACCCAACACTGACTTCTAGTTCTTATTGGACATGAAAAAACGAAAATATTATAACAAAATATGTGATAAAACATTATATTATACCTGTAAACATTATTAATGTACAAAAATATAACACAAGACAGTAAGTATATATCACTACATTAAATATATAAATTGTATTACTTTTTTTTACTGAAAAGACCCAATCACCCATCAGTATAAAATGGTTGATGTACAAATACACAAAAACAAACTGCAATACACATCATATATAGTCTATGGTGATGAATAAATATGTTTGACCAATCCCCTCACCCCCTCACTTAGTTCTATTTACCAATCCCTCCATTGAGTTATATTGGCCAACCTCCTCATTCAGCTTTATTGAATATAGGCAGGTTTAACTTCCACTATGTAAATATGTTTAAAGCTTTCTTAAAGTGCCTGTAAGAAGCCAGAAACATGAGTGGTCATGTATATGTGTGCTATGAGATCAGTTTTGCTGTTCTATTATTATTTGTTTTCTTAATTTAGTACACACAATGATGTGCTTAAATAGGTTTTCTATTTTCACAATTGACCCAGGGTTACACTTCCGGTCACCGTATGCCGTGTACCTTTTCACAAGGTTTCTATTTTGTTATTGCCCACTCAGTTACAACAGATTTTCCCCCGGATACATAAATAAAGCCATTTACAAACCGTAACCCATAATTATCTTGCACTTTCCGTCGAGTTCAGACTCTAATTAACTTGAAGAAATAAGTCATGAACCCATGTAAGTAAAAAAAAAATTCTCGTTCTGTGATAATGGCACCTTCGTGGGAAGGTTATTTGTCGTTTCTATCATTTGTGCCTACAAATAAAGGAATATTTTGATATCTATAAATATTGTTATTAATCTTTTGTTCACATTAAGCACAATTGTAACCCCATATAATACAATATAAATATCATACAATAACACAAGTAGGATCCACTAATAAAAACAGCAACCAATAAACATCACTAATTAAATAAAAAACGTTAGAGAATACAGAAGGGGCAATCAAAAGAGACCAATCCAGAGATACTGGCAACATAGGGTACACAAGACGAAGACAAACAAAGCAAAAACACAACACAATATTAATCATGCAATAATATACTACACATGTGCATGCACAAAAATGTATGCAGAGGTAGGGTCCACTTTCCTCAGTGACCAGGACTTTTCATCGATAACGAACTATTAGTGGTAGATATGTGTATATAACCTTTACAATCGACGATCGTCAATAGACTTGATAAATTTAGAATAATGGCAGTTTTGAAGGTAGTGGAAGCAGATACCACTATCGTCGCAGCGAGTACGATATGACGATCTGTCATACTAGTAATAATTAATGTCAACACCTTCTAAGCTGACGTTAATTTGTGTACAAAACGTCATAAATAAGGCAATTTATATATCACACCGAGACTCCATATTAGCCACAGGACCAAGATGTGACAATTCCGTTCAGAAACATTTAATGGTGCAATGCATGATAAATTTCATTATTCGTGTCAGTAAGTTGATACTGAGTGAGATATACAGATTAATGCGTGACCTTTTCCATATCGGTTAGGGTATCACCCAGAGACCTCCATCAGCCAGGGCGTTAATGGACCAGAAATAGCATACCCTTCCAAAGCACTCGAGTTCATCCCTAGTTTTTAGTGGGGATCGTGTTGTTCATGCTGTCCAATTATATACATTGATGCTTTTATTCCATGTTGTGATATCTGCTGCAATTTCCGCGTAGAAAATATGTTCCGCTCGTCTGTTGTCCCATTTGTTTTGTAAGGATTCATGTTTTATTTATGTTATGTGTATTTGTTTACGTATACTGATGTCCAATGCGATTTCAATATCACATGATGTTCGTGTCGCTTAACAATAGCACGATGGGTGCCACTAGTGGCACAGAAACTCCTTATCTGTTTTTTTTTATTGAATTCTTGTTGCTCAATCTCTAGTTTTCTGTGTAGTGCTTTGTAGATAATTATTTGTCCTTTTGTCTGGTTTCGCTTGGACATTACATTGTCTGTCCTACGATGTACGGCTTTTGCTTGGACATTGCATTGTCTGTCCTACGATGTACGGCTTTTGTTTAGACATTACATTGTCTGTCCTACGATGCACCGCTTTTGTTTGGACATTGCATTGTCTGCCCTACGATGTACGGCTTTTGTTTAGACATTACATTGTCTGTCTTACGATGTACGGCTTTTGTTTGGACATTGCATTGTCTGTCCTACGATGTACGGCTTTTGTTTGGACATTGCATTGTCTGTCCTACGATGCACCGCTTTTGTTTGGACATTGCATTGCCTGTCCTACGATGTACGGCTTTTGTTTGGACATTGTATTGTCTGTCCTACGATGTACGGCTTTTGTTTGGACATTACATTGTCTGTCCTACGATGTACGGCTTTTGTTTGGACATTGCATTGTCTGTCCTACGATGTACGGCTTTTGATTATCCCTTTGGTATCTTCAAACATTCTATGCATTGATCTTTTTCTCATATACTTCCGACCACATGAGTTGGACATTTTATCAATATATGCTGAACAATGTTCAAAATAGAGAGAGAGAGAGAGAGAGAGAGAGAAAAAAAACCAGTGACAAGAAGTGAAATAACTAACAATCAATAACTTAAAAAGACTTTTGTTTGGTTTTCCAATCTTTTGACATTGAGCGTACCTGATAAAGGTTATTCCAGAACCACGTGGTGCACACTAAATTGGATATCTACATTTTCATTATATTTATAAGGAGGTGAATTTGTCATTCCAACAGAAAAACTTGCAAAACACTACTGTCAAACAAGAGTGTCACCACCTCTATGAATGTCAATGGTATTATTTCCTACGGGGACATTTTTGAAACATATGTGTCTTTTTCCAGTAGCAACTGTTCACCCTTCCGGTGCACCTGAGTTAACCCCCGGTTTTTAGTAGGGTTCGTGTTACTCGATCTTAATTTTATGTGTATGATTTGTAGATCGCTGTTTGGCCTTTTGTCCTTTTTCTTTTGGCCATTATGTGCCTATTATTCTTCGATTTATGGATTCCTATTACCTCTTCTTGTGAAATTATTAATACGGTAATATTGTACAATGTAGTATTATTGGTATCTTTTGTCTCAACATAAGTAAATTATGAGAATTCTTTCATTTGATTTTCCTACTTTCTAATCCTGACACATAATTCAGTCGACGCTACCTAGTATATTTAGAGGGAACAATATAATGAGATGACTTTCAAGATACTTTATTTAAAGATTATAATTCTGCTTCACTATTTTCTACATGTTCTAGTTATATATCAAAGATGCCAAAGGTATAACCATGTCTGATTTTGTCTCTCGTTAGCGGGGGGGGGGGGGGGGGGGTTATGGAAGGCGTGATTCGAATAGCAATTAAAATTATACGATTATGATTACCTTACTATATTTGAGACAGGAATTAATTGAGACAGACAAGTCTTTTAAGGTAAAAACAATTAGCTTCTTAAGTAATAAATGGAATTGAAATTTGAGATTAGGGCTGACAGGGGTTTTGTTTAACATTGAGGCATATTATTAACTAGTATGTGTGTGTATTTCTATGTCCGTATGATAAATATACATTGAGATATTAATTAAATAGAGTCTATAGTCACCCACACAGGAAAAAATAATAATCAAATGAGTTATTGATATAATTTGATATTATTAGAAACTATTCAGTCAGCAAAATCCCCGCCACTTTTGATCTTAAAGCCTGTACCAAGCCTGGAGAGTGACTGGTAATGTATATGTACATATATGACTACTGTCTTATGGGAAGCAGAAACTGCTTACCCTTCGTGAGCATCTGGTTTCACCTCCGCGTTTTGGTGGGGTCTTTGCTGCTCATATTTTTGCTTTCTGTGTTATTAAGACCTACGTTTGTATCTTTGATTTATTTTCTAATTTTAATAAATATATATCAAGGTGTTAAGTATTTATCCCAAGATCTCAAGAAACAACGAATAGTTCTTAAATTTCTTCTGTCAGCTTTGTAAATTAATCATAGTAATATTGCTGTCAGATTATTGCTGGCTGTATAATTAATAAAAACGATCGTTGTCAAGTTCGCTACCTGGAATTTTGACAGATGATGTGTGTATGTGTATTATTGATAAGGTTGCAGGTTTATGGTTTATGGTGTTTAACGCCATTTTCAACAATATTTCAAATATATCGTGGTGGTTAGTTTTATTGGTGGAAGAAACCTGAGTACCCGGAGAAAACCAATGACCTGTCGCAAGTAACTAACAAACTTTATCACTTAATGTTGTACCGAGTACACCTCGGCATGAACGGGATTCGATCTCACAATTTTAGTGGTGATAGGCACTGATTGCACAGGTAGTCATAATACATCCAACTATTATACGAACACGACCACGACGGCCCCTTTTATTTAATACTTTGAAGAAGCAACAAGGGTAATCGGAAGCCGTAAATTGGAGATAGACAGACAACACAATAGTCAAAAGAAGGACAGAGAGACAGACAACACAATAGTCAAAAGAAGGACAGAGAGACAGACAACACAATAGTCAAAAGAAGGACAGAGAGACAGACAACACAATAGTCAAAAGAAGGACAGAGAGACAGACAACACAATAGTCAAAAGAAGGACAGAGAGACAGACAACACAATAGTCAAAAGAAGGACAGAGAGACAGACAACACAATAGTCAAAAGAAGGACAGAGAGACAGACAACACAATAGTCAAAAGAAGAAGGACAGAGCGACAAACAATGATCAACAAAACACTATACAGAAAACTAAAGAGTGACCAACCAAAACCCAGCTGTATATCAGATTGTATTGATTTGGGTGAATAGCAGGAATAGTGCACAATACCACTATACCAGAAGTGTTCCAAAAGCCAATTGGAAACCAAAAATACCAAACCATTGAGACAGTTGCAAAATCAAATCGAAAAATAGTAAAAACAGGGGAAATCGTTACTCCTAGCATATATATATATATATATATAACCGACCACATACTCTCCTAGTTTGATACATGGCCAAATCTCCACTCTTAGAGAAATGATGCGGCCATGCGAGTACAATGCATACATTGAACATATATGTTGCAAATACTTTAGTCGTTTGTATTATATCAAACGAGAAAGTCCACACTCAATAATAATATTGTCCTGAACTTGTTTACTGTTAATTTGATCCTTTATGTGACTATTTTAATAAACATATTATTATGTCGTTACTTTGCAATAAACATGTTTTGGTTGGGGATGATGTCGTTGTTTGTGTGGCCGAATTGTATCTTTGAAAAATATCTAAGTTAAAGGGGTACCATACACTACAGGGAGATAACTCTTTAAAATCAGTTGAATGTTTTGATCATATGATGTTTGTATGCAGATTTCAAGCATCGCGGTGATCAAAACCACAGAGAAAAAAGCTGTTATGTGGCTAGTGAGTTCATAGCTCTGAGTCTGTTGGTTGGAATTTGTTAAAATTTTGATATTTTTTACAGTGGATATATTCAAACACACTGCCAAAAAAATAAGAAAATTAAACGAGCAGATCAAATTTTACGTGAAGTGTATGGTACCACCTTAATTGTCCTTGCTTCGTACAAGAGAGAGGTGTTGTACGATATATTATTTAAATGGGTATTAACAGTTAATCCTACTCACTCGTTAATATAGTAAGCCAAATGTCAAAACCGCATGATTAACAGACTTATATTGTTTTGTTTTTAACTTAAAAATATGTTAACAAATGCATAGCAATATATTGACTGACTTATAGGTTTTACGTTATATTAGGGTTAAATAGAATTTGTTGTGTGTTAAATATGGAATATTTATCATCTTCAATGGGTTCAGCGATCGCTCGAGTGATTAATCATTAATTGATTGATTGATCTAAAGTCCAATTTTGGCATTGTTGCCATTTATGTGTTTATCAGGCCGTAAACTAGTGAGGTAAAACTGCTTACCCTTCCGGAGCAACTGCATTCACCCTCAGTTTGTTTGTAGGACCCGTGTTGCTCAGTCTGGCACGTGTTGCAGTAGACTATTGTTTGTTCTTTTGTCCTTTTTTTCCTGGCCATTGTATTGTCTGTCCGTATTCGATTTCTGGATTCTGATTACCCCTTTGGTATCTTTAAGCATTCCTTCAAAAACACGAAACAATCTTAAAAATAATAAAAGAAACGACAAAGGTACAACAGAGTAGTTATTTTTATGATATACCGACACTAAAACGTTTTGAATGACACCAGTATATAGCGTTAAATATGTTATGATCTGATATTGAGCATTGTAGACTAATTGAATAATGTGTTAAATACAGAACAGAAGAAAATCAAGCTCCATTAATATCCTGTAAATAAGGGTAATAAAAAAATTACTGTTTTTCCAGTTTTCGGATTGTCGACTGATTTTATCTGTTTATATACTTATGAGTTTTGACTTTCCCTTTGGAAGTTTGCTAAGAGTTACGGAACTCTTAGCAAACTTCCAAAGGGAAAGTCAAAACTCATAAGTATATAAACAGATAAAATCAGTCGACAACCCGAAAACTGGAAAAACAGTAATGACCCTCACTTGGTACAGGCATTTCTAAAGAAAATGTGGGTTGAATCAGATTTTAAAGCGCTAAACCTCCCGCTTTCATTACGGCTCAAAAGTTCCGGCTGTCACTATAACAGTATTTATAACAATACTGGAACAAAATAGGTAAAATAGTTATCAAAGCAGTACCAAATTCAGTGAGGAGGGTGGAACATCTATCGTGAACCATCTCCATCAACAACCCCGAGTCACCTGAAGTATTTTAACTACGAAAGTAAATGTCAAAAACACTCTTACATCACACATTGATAAAAAATATTTTTGACATTTTGTTAACTCGCTTATCTTTATACATTTTCACTATGTGAAAATCCATCGTTAATTATCGTCTCTGCAGAGACGGAATATATTTCGACAAGATCTTGGTATCGGAATATAAACTTTTTAAGAGATCGAATAAGGCGAATCTTTTCATAGCCCTGGTCCAGTAGCCTGTTTCTCAGATAAAGACTACGTTTCAGGAAATCAGAATAATTGCTACTGGCCCTTGCATAACGAATCAATTGCGAGATGTAAACACCATATGCAGGAGAAGCTGGTATATTGCTGCACATATTTGGAAAATTTATGATTTTAAGATTGAAGTCGTCCCGTTTATCATCAATTTTAGTACTGAGTTGACCACTGTCGTCAAATTCGAGGTATAAGTCCAAAAATGATGCGGACGAAGCTGTATATGTGGTCTCTTTAACTTCCAGCTCTGGAGGATATATCAATGGAAGAAATTCTGCAAATCTAGAATTATTGATAGATAAAACGTCATCAATATACCTGTATGTGAAATTAAAGGCTCTAGCCTCATGAATCTTCTTAACTTTTACAAGCTTTCGAAGAAACTCCGACTCATATGAGTATAAAAATAAATCGGCTAGAAAAGGGGCACAATTCGTACCCATTGGTATGCCGACGATCTGCTGAAGCAGTGTCCCTCCAAAGGAGACAAATATGTTATCGAAGAGGAACTCCAGCATACTGATCACTTGTTCCTCTGAGTAGCATGTTTTACCTTTTTGAATTTTGTTTGAAAAATATGTGGAATTATAGCCTAACACAGCAAATTTTGAGCCATAGTTTCTATGACTGAAAGCTTTGTGAATTGTTTCTTTTAAGCGGGTTTTTAATTTGTCATGCGGTAGGGTGGTATATAGAGTTGAAAAATCAAAGGTGTTGATGGAGGATACCTGAGAGAAAGATCCTGATTGAAGGTTATCCAAAAGATCTTTAGAGTTTTTCAAAATCCACATGTGATTTATGCCACTACGCGAGTAAACAGTTTCACAATATTTCTATCAGATATGATTGATGCCTTAATAAAACGTGTTTCTGTAACTTATAAATGTTATGAAATGTACGCGCATCGGGGAAAAATCGTGCAACTGTTCGAGTTTTGAGATCGATCAAGAGATGGACGCCATCTTATTAATTATCGACATTGTTTACGGAGTTTGTCGAATCGTCATTAAATCAGTCCAACAATGCACTTATTTCTTATTTTTTGTGAATCTGCTTTTAGTCGGTGTTAATTACGGACAAAGAACCATGCAAGTTTGCAGTTAATAAGCAACAAAATGCAAATTATTCGCTTTTACCTGTCACTAGTAAGGTCAGTTGCATACGGAAAAGGCGTTGTCAAATTATTTGCTTGCAAGGAAATAACTAATCGATGGTAATTTTCGTTCTCAAAAGGCGAAAAGTAGTTCGATAAACTGTTTAATGTGAAATATTTACCTTTATTTCATCATTTCAAAGCTATTTACCAATTTCCAAAGCATATAATTTTTTTGGTCAAAATCGTAGCTAATGCCCCTTTAAGGGTATCGATTTTGTCTTTGTTTCTACGATGTTCCATTTGGTCCCGTTGTGGCGGTGTGGCATTTTTTGTTGACTGTTGTATTGCATATCGTGCATATATAACAGCAAACAGAGGTTTATGATTTTCTTCGCTAGGCTCATCCGAACATAAAATATGTCTGATTTTACTTGAATGAAACAACAAAGACTTGTATGGATTGAGATGGACACCAAACAGTTATATTTTAATGAACAATGGTTAAATAAAACATTAAATATAAGTCTAAAACAGCATAAAGACTGCCAATATAACCTGGTACAGTTAGAGAACAAATATATATTACAAAGGTGAAACGAAGTAAATTACATAAAACACGTATAATATAGTTGTCGAACTAGTTTGGTGTGAACAACTCTGCAGAAAAAATTATAAGCGATGCATTTTCATATAGTGAAAATGTATAAAGATAAAGAATTCAAAAATGTCAAGAATTTTTTTGTCAATGTGTGACGTAAAAATATTTTTGACATTTACGTCACCGAATATGGTACTGCTTTGACTACTATTTTACCTATTTTGTTCCTGTATTTAAATACTGTTACAGTGACAGCCGGAACCTTTGAACCGTAATGAGAGCGGGAGGTTTGGCGCCTTAAAATCTGATTCAACCCACCATTTCTTTAGAAATGCCTGTACCAAGTCAGGGTCATTACGGTTTTCACAGTTTTCCGGTTGTTGACTGATTTTGTCTGTTTATATAATTATGAGTTTTGACTTTCCCTTTGTAAGATTGTTCGGAGTTCGGTAATTTTGTTATTACCTTTATTCACGATAAATATGAAGTGCGCGGAAACCGATATTTAAAGATCTAAAACCGAATTATTGAAACATTGCGCCAATTAAAAAACAACCTTAAAATCAGTACGCATAGCAAAAAGAAATTGATATATGTTATATACCTACAAACCATTAGTTATTTGATGTAGGTATGAGGATACACCCGTTGATGATCTGAGTGCTTCCATTTGAATGCTATATCATTCTCTCAGAGTAGACCGACAAAAGAGGGAGCGAATTTTCTTTCTTTTTTTCAATACGATATGATTACTGCATGAATAATAAGATGGTTTATTCGAATGATCTATACCCCATGTGTTATGTAGTAGTTCATGCTTTATTGATGTTATTTGTATTTATTTTTGTATACTGGCATCCAACACTATTTCCAAAAACATGATGTTTATGTCGTCTTACGGGTGCTAATAGCTATATATACATATATATATAGATTAGACCAGGAAATGCTTACGGCTTCTGATTACCCCTTTGTTATAGCTTTTTTTCTACAAAAAATTGTGTGTAAATGTAATTAAAGTGTTTTTGCTTAAAGACAGTAATCCGAATCATAATAGACCATGCTAGTAGTCATGGTATGTTGCTAAATGATCTAACCTTTGCCATTTCTTAATCAAATTGTAATGTTCAAAGGGATTTCCCCAAAAATATCACGGCAAAATGATAACCAAATTAGTCAATTATATGTAGCTATGAAAAAATGAAATAGCAGCATTATAATTATTTATTACATGTAACTGAGAACTGAAGTTGGGTGGTGTTGTTTGTGTTATTTATTAAGATACAAAATAAATTGTCACGATGGTGGTATTATCAGGTATTGTCTTTTAATCTTTACTTCTTTTACCAATAATGACCTACATGTATTATAATAGTGTTAGAAACATATTATTATAGGCTGGAGGACAAATCCAAAAATAGATCATTTGAATTGTAATTGGGAATATATATTCCAGTTAATGATACCATTTTTGTGCAAGAACCTTACTACAGATTCAGAATACATCTCATTAATGTTAGAAAACGAAGAGTTCCGGTATATTCCGCACGATTCGTTTCTAGAATAACATTTATGACAACCAATATACCTGTAGATTAAATATAGTGACAACAGAGTCCTAGCTAGTGCGCTAAATTAAACAACCACTGATTTGTGGAAAAGGTCATTTAATCATTATCATAAATTGCAATAAATTGCATCTCTAAAATTGTGGCATCATATAACATAATCATGACTGAAATTTTTTAATAATTACATAACATCAAATGACTAAATGACATCAAATAGCAAAGGTGGGGACAAAAAAGTACCCTGTTGAAAATAACTGGTATAATGATCTAAATTAAAATTGGGTGGTAAGTGGGAGGGATTTAAAAAATGCCCAATATAATTTCGAACATCCGAATTGGTCGGCAGTGTGTTTGCAAAAGTACGTGTGGTAATTTCCGCGTATGCTAAGAATAGATGTTGACCAATCAAAAGTGTACATTAATTGATCATGCATTGACCGTGTGAATTTACACACATTTTTCGGCAACAGGTTTGCAAAGAAACATGACCACGGATGTTGAAATAGATGTTGACCTATCAGGAGTGCACATTAATCGCTCATGCACTGACCCTGTGAAATAACCGTAATTTTACCGAAATTGCATCATATATCAGTAAACAATCCTGTGAAATGACCTAAATTAACAGAAATTTAATCATATATCATTATACCAGTAAACAATCACACTAGGATTAAAAATATTCTTAACATGTAATCAAACAATAATATTTAATATATTAAAAAACACAATTTTTGTAAAAAAAAACAAAAAAAAACAAAAAAAAAGCAAAAAAAAACAAACAAAAAAACAATATTTATATTGTTGCTATAAATGATTTTATTGTTCCAAAAAAAGTTAATTTTATCAGGAAAGCTCAAGGTTAAAAGTTTATAAGATAAAAATAAAACGTAGATATTCAGTATAGTGCGCACGATTCGTTTCTAAAATAACATTTATTAGGTACGCTCAAGGTTAAAAGTTTGTAAGATCAAACGAAAACGTAGATACCGAATATAGCGCGCACGATTCGTTTCTAGCATAGCATACATCATGTACACTCAAGGTTAAACGTTTATGTAACCAAAAAGACGTAGATATCGAATTTAGTGCACATGACGCTTTACTAGAATACAAGTTATAAGCTCCCTAGTAACCGTCTATCGTTATTAAGACGGTCAGTAAATCGTTGAAGGGTGAGCGCTCCAGCGCGAACCCTTCAACTATTTAGTTACCGTCTAAATAACCATAATCGGCTACGGGAGCTTATAACATTTTTGGACGATGTTGCAGATCTATAACTTGAAAAAGTAACTAAGTTTTTTTCACGAACTATGTTTGAAGGACTTTCTTGGAAGTTCTAAGGCTAAAGACATAATGGTCAATACACAAAATTAAGCACCGCCCACTGACCTTCTGTATTGTGTCTCAAGAAGAGTTTTTTTTACTGTGTTATTTTAGAAGAAAATATAAATCATCATCTTTCTTTCAGTTGTGTTTAATTATGCTAAATCAAAATACACACACATATATAGAGAGAGTCTGGTCAAATACGTCGTCTCAGTTATCGATTACAATATTTCTTTATTTCGGACAGCGCCAAGGTCAAATTATGCAATAATGGATTACACAATGCTACAGTCTGATTCTATCTATTTTAAGGAATGGAATTTTCCACTGGCCAGTAAAGCGTATTAATCTTATTCTCTAGATTTCCATGTATGGCTCTGCCTTCATCGTTATTTTTAGGAATGATTTTATCCAATCATAGGTCGTCAAATAAATGCAACATCGTACAATAACCTTTATCAGGTACGATCATAATCAGAAAACTGGAAAGATCAATAATATTAATATCTGTGAGAGCAAGAAAACTAAAGGGCCTTAAACATGATAGCTAATTGACTATAGCTCATATATGCCTGAGAGAGGAGAACCTTAGTTTGCACAATGCAAAATAAAAATATAAATAAAAACGTGTTAGAACTTCGTCACTTTAGCCCCGATATTTTTTACAGCAGTACTTGTACCAATCCAGGGTCATGTATTTGTGTGTTAAGGTATAGAGTTTACTAATCTCTAAGATTTGTCTCTAATCTCTAAGATTTGTCTCTAATCTCTACGATTTGTCTCTAATCTCTATGATTTGTCTCTAATCTCTAAGATTTGTCTCTAATCTCTAAGATTTGTCTCTAATTTCTATGATTTGTCTCTAATCCCTATGATTTGTCTCTAATCTCTAAGATTTGTCTCTAATCTCTATGATTTGTCTCTAATCTCTAAGATTTGTCTTTAATCTCTAAGATTTGTCTCTAATCTCTAAGATTTGTCTCTAATCTCTACGATTTGTCTCTAATCTCTATGATTTGTCTCTAATCTCTAAGATTTGTCTCTAATCTCTAAGATTTGTCTCTAATCTCTATGATTTGTCTCTAATCCCTATGATTTGTCTCTAATCTCTAAGATTTGTCTCTAATCTCTATGATTTGTCTCTAATCTCTATGATTTGTCTCTAATCTCTACGATTTGTCTCTAATCTCTATGATTTGTCTCTAATCTCTACGATTTGTCTCTAATCTCTAAGATTTGTCTCTAATCTCTAAGATTTGTCTCTAATCTCTACGATTTGTCTCTAATCTCTAAGATTTGTCTCTAATCTCTACGATTTGTCTCTAATCTCTATGATTTGTCTCTAATCTCTATGATTTGTCTCTAATCTCTAAGATTTGTCTCTAATCTCTACGATTTGTCTCTAATGTCTAAGATTTGTCTCTAATCTCTACGATTTGTCTCTAATCTCTATGATTTGTCTCTAATCTCTAAGATTTGTCTCTAATCTCTACGATTTGTCTCTAATCTCTATGATTTGTCTCTAATCTCTACGATTTGTCTCTAATCTCTACGATTTGTCTCTAATCTCTACGATTTGTCTCTAATCTCTATGATTTGTCTCTAATCTCTACGATTTGTCTCTAATCTCTATGATTTGTCTCTAATCCCTATGATTTGTCTCTAATCTCTATGATTTGTCTCTAATCTCTAAGATTTGTCTCTAATCTCTATGATTTGTCTCTAATCTCTACGATTTGTCTCTAATCTCTACGATTTGTCTCTAATCCCTATAATTTGTCTCTAATCTCTAAGATTTGTCTCTAATCTCTAACATTTGTCTCTAATCTCTACGATTTGTCTCTAATCTCTAAGATTTGTCTCTAATCTCTACGATTTGTCTCTAATCTCTACGATTTGTCTCTAATCTCTACGATTTGTCTCTAATCTCTACGATTTGTCTCTAATCTCTACGATTTGTCTCTAATCTCTACGATTTGTCTCTAATCTCTAAGATTTGTCTCTAATCTCTACGATTTGTCTCTAATCTCTACGATTTGTCTCTAATCTCTACGATTTGTCTCTAATCTCTATGATTTGTCTCTAATCTCTACGATTTGTCTCTAATCTCTATGATTTGTCTCTAATCCCTATGATTTGTCTCTAATCTCTATGATTTGTCTCTAATCTCTAAGATTTGTCTCTAATCTCTATGATTTGTCTCTAATCTCTACGATTTGTCTCTAATCTCTACGATTTGTCTCTAATCCCTATAATTTGTCTCTAATCTCTAAGATTTGTCTCTAATCTCTAACATTTGTCTCTAATCTCTACGATTTGTCTCTAATCTCTAAGATTTGTCTCTAATCTCTATGATTTGTCTCTAATCTCTATGATTTGTCTCTAATCTCTACGATTTGTCTCTAATCTCTATGATTTGTCTCTAATCTCAACGATTTGTCTCTAATCTCTACGATTTGTCTCTAATCTCTATGATTTGTCTCTAATCTCTATGATTTGTCTCTAATCTCTATAATTTGTCTCTAATCTCTATGATTTGTCTCTAATCTCTATGATTTGTCTCTAATCTCTACGATTTGTCTCTAATCCCTATAATTTGTCTCTAATCTCTAAGATTTGTCTCTAATCTCTAAGATTTGTCTCTAATCTCTACGATTTGTCTCTAATCTCTACGATTTGTCTCTAATCTCTACGATTTGTCTCTAATCTCTAAGATTTGTCTCTAATCTCTAAGATTTGTCTCTAATCTCTACGATTTGTCTCTAATCTCTACGATTTCTCTCTAATCTCTACGATTTGTCTCTAATCTCTATGATTTTGTCTCTAATCTCTATGATTTTGTCTCTAATCTCTACGATTTGTCTCTAATCCCTATAATTTGTCTCTAATCTCTAAGATTTGTCTCTAATCTCTATGATTTGTCTCTAATCTCTAAGATTTGTCTCTAATCTCTATGATTTGTCTCTAATCTCTACGATTTGTCTCTAATCTCTACGATTTGTTTTTTGGATTATGGAACTATTCCGATGGTGTGGTATTTTTCTATTTTCATTTTATTATCTATGCACCATTTTACGTCGGAAGCGTGAGATGTGTATCTGATTCGCCACTCGCAACAATAAGACGCTCCTTACAAAAGAAGTTGTAACACTTTCCGCAGAGGTTAGGCTTATATTTATATTCTTATTAGTACCGCTTACCTGTTGTTCACTATTGTTTTAGTTAATTGTTGTGAAAATACTAAATAAGGACTTTCATTAAGATTACTTATTTTTATCTCATTAGTCCAACTGCTAATTTTCAAGATAATTCAGTAATTGAATTGTTAAATTACATTATTATATAGATATCGATGAAATACCGTGATTTCCAAGTAAAATAAAAATGGTAATTTCACTAGGTGAAATTACCATTTTTATTTTCACTCTCGCTATTTTTCCCACCATTTTTCGAGCCGGAACTATTTTTTTTTAAATATTATATGGAGTAATGTCCCTTTGCTTCATTTCATTGACAGATTGTTTGTTTCATTTACGATAAAGGAAATATTTAAAAAATAAACAAAATAATATCTTAATCTAGTATTTCATTGTGATTCAATAAAAAGCAGGTAAATTTGGCAAACATTGACAGTTTTGATACTGTTCATGTCAGAATTATGCTCTAAAACATGTGATCTAGGCTGAAAGAATCGTTCCAACAGTAAAACTTTTAACCACCCCCAAAAAATCGTCTGCTATAAATTAACTCTAGTTCAATGACTTCTGACACTAAGATGTCATCTCTTTATTATGGGAACACTTACATTTACGGAGGAACTTTTAATTTTAACAATCCTCAGTCTAGTCAGAAAAGACAAAGTGATGATTCCGGACTACAAATAGAAAAAACAAAATATAAAAGAATCATACCTTTATCGTTTAGTGATTCCGATTCTGAATGAATTTTAGTCCATTTTCCTTCCGTTATAATCTGTTTGAATTACACATTTAACGTTTGAATCGTTTGGACCCGCATATAACGATTTACATTTCCTAGCTGTTATATTGTTAAATTACTTGTTTTCTAATTAAATAATCCATCGAATTTGAAATAGTTTTGGTTTTGTTAACGGCCAAATATTGGCATGCATCCGACTTCTTTCACAAAACATTCTTCCCACAAGGTTACAAATGAAATGTACATAATAAAAACAAAACATAAGTCAAGTGTCAATAAATAAAATTGTGTCTTTCAAGGTCGAGTGCATACTATGGTCACAAAGTTTACAAGTAAACAACATGAAAATTACATTCCTAATCGAAATATGTGCACATACATTTATTTATTTACAAAATTGAAAGCATTAGACAAACTTTTCAGTCATAAATCCATGTTCAAAGGGCGGCCCCATTTTAACTTCAAAGAATAAAGTGGGCGGAGTCAACGAGTAGCCAAGGACACAGTTGTATATTAATGCGCAGTAAAGAAATAAACACATACAGCAGATGAAAAAAAATATCAAATTTATTGGCTCAAAACAGTCTATATAATAAACAGTATAACTAATTTCGATGTTCGATTACCAAAAATATGTCACTCATGACCGCACAACACTGATAATTCACTCATGCACTTCGCGCATTCGTGAATTATCAGTTGTGCCGTCATTCGTGATATATTTTTGGTAATCGGACATCACAGTTAGCTATGCTATAATTGCATGCGCCATTTTTATTCTGGTATGTCGTAACGATAAGGTTAATTGTTAAAACCGGATATCCGTCTGCATGTTCTTCAGGTAAACCGACATATTTCTAATCCATTTCAGTGAAATGTATATCTCTTTACATAAACAGAATTAATCTACATTTAACATAAAAGGTAATCCGTTACTTATTTCGTGCATATATGTACATCAAAGTCGTGCGCATTAAATTTGATATCTACGTTTTTATTAATATAGCATTACATAACATTGAATTCCATTAAAAATTGATATTGGTGGAATTATTGACCATTACTGTTTAAACGTTCTTTTCATAATATAAATGAAGCAAGTTATTCTTTTTTAAAAGTTTTCTTTTCATTATTTGATGTTGTTTTTGAACATTATATAATCTTGTACTGACGTACTATGAGGGTGAATGGTTGTGTTGAAAATACGAGGACTGTGGATACAATGCTTTCTTTGTAATGTTTTGTAGACCATTATTTGTTCTTTCTGTCCTTTTTTTTTTGCCATTGCATTGTCTGCCCTTCTTCGATTTACCGTTTCTGATTACCCCTTTGGCATCTTCAAACTTTTTTGCCTGAAAAGTTTGAACTTGCTTTTTGATCTATTCCTTCTCATTTTGAAACTTTGCTTTGAGTGTTGCAAATGTTGCTTAAATCTAGCTTTTATTCCATTGGCTAATTGTCCTGATAAGTTGATTATATAGTATTCAAGGTCATCGTAAGACATAATAGGGAACAATTGTCATCTTTAAATCAAGATATAATTGTCAATACCATCTATAGTAATCTGTACGCAAGTGAATACTTTTCAACTAGGCGTTGGTATCTTCCGAAAAACTTTATGAAAGATAAAATGAGACGACCCTTTAAAAATCCTTCTTGACTTAATTGCTTAGCACTCAGATTATGTAGATTACATTGTACGTAAGACATATTTCAAATTCGATTATGACGCCAGATACTTGTTGACGACAAAATGTTTACGTCATTGTTCGGAAGTGCTTGACAGAGATATCATCCAAAGAAATCTCATCAAGTCATCCATGCTTCCTTTATTTCTGATTTCTAAATACATACGATTTTGTCGTTATATCAAAAGCAAAATTCTGATAATATGCCACTTTTTTGTGATTTATGATTGTGTTTGACGATAGTGTCCATCTCGACAGGAAATTGGTGAAAGCCCTACCTAAAACAGTGTAGTTAGACAGGAACTATTATGTTGTATTCATGCTAATCTATCTGGTATTACTGGAGATTCATTCGCTGTTCTCTTTCTTTGGTTTATGTATGAGTTGGAGTACATGATAACTGATATTTTACATATACAGTAAAACCTGTCTAAACCGAAATCCAGTATAAACCTAGTCTATATGTAGAAATCTTTGTTAATTTAATCTGTATAAACCGTACACCTGTTTATTCCGAACACACATATTTGACCCATGGAGGTTCAGTTTAGACAGTTTCCACTGTATCATGTTTAAAGGCATTTACTGGGACCCAATAATTTTTGCTGGGCTATTATAATTGTTATTTTATGGTATCCAGCTGTCGACTGCAACAAAAATGCTATGCTTTGTCCCTGTCCAACTTTCAATATACATGTATGTCGATTATCTATGCCTGTACTATCTGTATTGAGACGTTGACCGACAGTCTACAACTATTGAAACACAGGTTATATTTAGCGAACTAATTCTACATGACAGTTGCAGAATGTTACAATTATAGTCTATTGTGTGCACACGATAATGAGTCATGATTTTTTTATTATAAAACTGCAACCTTGATTGGTGTGAAACTAAAAGCAACCTTGATCAGCGCAAAAATTAAAACATTACAGGACGATCAAAGCCTTGTGTGAGAAACATGAGTACGTATAATCTAATGTTGAACCCATATAGATAATACATGGTCAATAATCTTAAAACTCGATGAAGCATAATTATGTCCATTCGGAAAACAGGGCAAGTATTGATTCATTCAGTTCAATTTTTACTATCCTGTTTAGGTCCTTTTGGATTACTTAATCCCAAAGAAATTTTAATTATTTGACTTTCTAATCGTCTAGCTTTAAAATGAAAAGCAAAAAATACCACACTGTCGGTTCCAAAAGCCAATAACAAAGTCGTATACCCCTAACACACAAATACGTGCCCGTTCACCTTCCTGTCTTGCGCATGGACATGTGGCATGGTTAAACTAGTTCCGTGGATTCAAATCTTCCCTCTTATTGAAATGATGTGGTCATGCAAAGGCAAGTAAAATACCAACTCTCACATATAGCGAACAATATTATAATAAAGAAGGGCAATAATATTGAGTATAATACATACTATATTTCATACTCGTGACACAGTAGTTGTCAGATGTATAATATTAATTGTATTCAAAAAGCCGATGGCCTCAACCATTATTTAATAAAGCTATGATGGCTATTCAAGAAAGTACAAAGTGTGTACTAAATTAGAAATCTACGTCTGTATTATAATTGGTGAATACGATTTTGTATTTACAGTGTAGATATTACCAACTTCAGAGCCGTATCGGTGGTGTAAAGATTAGCGTGTTCGCCCAGAGATAGGTAGATAGTGTGAGCCCCGGTGGTGTTAAAATTGGAATTTGCTGCTTCTCCGCTGAGCACATATTATAATGGAGTAAGATCAAAAACTGGTTGGCTAAACTAAGGTGCTGAGGAAGATTTTTAGTGGGGTTCGTGATACTCGAATTAGTTTTATGTGTAATGTTTTGTAGATCGTTGTTTGTCCTATTGTCCTTTGTTTGTTTTAAACATATTTTATTCACAACTAAATGAATAGGATTGAGCAACAGGTTATGCCTATACAAGCTCTCTCCTTTTACATGTACAATGCATATATTCAGTATATATAACAATTATATCAATAATATAAGATAATTATGTTCCTTCAATACATGTAATTGTGAACACCATTAATATTTCATATTGTCCTTTGTCTTTTGGCTATTGTGTTGTCTGTCCTCCCTCGATTTACGGATTATGATTACCCCTTTGGTATTTTGAAGCTCTTCTTATGACGGTGTTGTAGACTTTGTTATTCAATTTATTAAGACATGCAAATAACATTATGTTCAAATTTCTACGTTTTGCTTTAATATTATTTCAGCACCTATGTCAGCGATCGTTCCAAAGATGTGGTAATGGCTACGGTAATTGTGAAGGTCATTGCCCGCCTGGTATCAGAAATTTTTGTTCAAGATCTAGAGGATATTGCATCCCCGTACGTGCACGCTCAGGATAGAAACGTGCCTTACGTCAGCATTCAACATGGACTCAACGCAGTATAAATAGTATCAACCTCTTGCTCAAGACAATCTGTTTTATTATTTGATATTTTGTATCGCAATGTCGTAAATAATGGTATCAATATATATATATATATGTATTGATACAACATTTTAATTGCTCAAGTAAATATGTTAACATTATTCAAAACTTACTTTTACCCATATATTATATACTAATGTGAGTTAAGGTTGGTTTGTTTAGGTTGGTTTATGGTGTTTAACGCCACTTTCAACAATATTTCAATTATATCGTGGCGGTCAGTTTTATTAGTGGAAGAAACCGGAGTACCCGGAGAAAACCACCGACCTGCCGCAAGTCACTGACAAACTTTATCACATAATGTTGTATCGCCTCAGCGGGATTCGAACTCACAACGTTAGTGGTGATAGGTACCGATTGCATAGGTAGTTGTAAATCCACCTACCAAACGATCACGACCACGACGGTCCCATGTGAGTTAAGATCTGTACTCGTTTGAAGACAACAAAACTACAAGCCTTATTATATAAACTAGTTTTATGTATAAATTGTTTGGAATGTTATTTTGAAAAATGAAATAACATAAACATCCAATTCAAAGTTTATCAATAAATTATCTGATGCAAACATTGAGTCTGAGAGAATAACAAATGATCAACAGCTGCGACAATACGAACAAAAACTGGTATAGCTCTGTTTGAATTGTACCTTGTAATATAATGAATGTACTTTGGAGTAGCAATGTGGTAATAGTTTACAAATACTTGTGTGTGCTCTTATTTAAAAGTGGTCCACAGTAAATAACATTCCAATAATATAGGTATAACGGATTCTCTTTACAATATATGGCGAATAGCAACACTGATGACACTTCTTAAGTCTAAATGTGCAATCTTTGTTTATAAATTTTAACATGTTTTTATGTATATTGATCTAAAAATTGGTACTCTTGTCAGTTAATACTAAAATATTGGTAAAGAATTATTATAATTATCTGTATATATTGGCAAATGGTGTCATCGTTCAAGTGATTTTTTTCATCATATTTTCTCATTTTTTATTGTCAATATAGATTTAATATTGAGTTCTCGAATATTGCATATAATGGAAATGTTTCTGATGAGAATTAATTTTATCACATACAAACACTCTTTATGACTGACTGACTGACTGACTGACTGACTTGGCGAATTAATCATCGTTCCAAAGTTGCTAGAGGGGGGTAACTGGAAATCTAACGACACCTGCTAAAACAGTGCATGTGACTAAAACTGTTTGAAGAATAATGTTAACTTATCCCTAAAAACGTTGTTTGGAAAAACGTGGCTGGTAATTACCATTCTATAAGCATTTACATGATTTTACAAAGGTGACATAGATAATGGGTATTTTCAAATTATCACATGATTCTTGTAATTATTGCGCATTCCATTCCTCCTTAATCTCTGTGTTTCATATTGTACACCACTTGTAGCAACTTTTTTCAAAACAGACTTCTTGCTGTGTGTATATGACTGAGTAGCACATATTAATAATGATTATTGTAGATACATGTGTACCATTAATACTCCCTGGTTATATGTACGCTATTCTGGGCAGCTGTATCTCTTACACATACAGTTGTCATGTAAACAGAAAACTTCATTTGTCAAATAAACATTACTTCTTATGAGATTTCAATTTCATATTTCTGAAAGTAACGAACTGGTCAACAATTACACGATGTCAGTGTATCTACCCCTATACAGATATGTTCCAGATGTAGCTATCAACATTTTGCCACATTTTAGGTTTATGATTTGTATTACAGTCAAATCTGTATTATGAGATCACCTTTGGGACAAAGAAAAAATTGTCTTTTAAGACAGGTGGCCTCTTAAAAGATTTTCAATTCATGTGTCATGATAATAAACAGATGACCTTTTAATACAGGTGACTGTTTAATACAGGTGACTGTTTAATAAAGGTGACCTCATGGGCAGGTTTGACTGTATATATCGATATTACGATTTTTCCCATCATGCAGTAGTAATGAATTACTACTTCAATGCATTCGATTTTTACATCGATAATCTTTAATTTTATTTATTTCTGATATTATGTTCCACTGTTGTTGTTTTGTTTATCATAATTGTTTTTTTCTTGCACTGTTACATTTGACTGGTGTATCACTATTGTCTATTGTAGATCTATCTATGCTACAATGATTTCAAGTTCTGGTTCATATACAAAACTTTTCGACACTTTGAATATATTATATTGTCTACGTAATTGCAATCTTATTAAAATCATATCTTTAACTTGTTCCCCTTTACTGATATGTCGCGTAATGATGGGAGATCTGATGAAATCCCCATTACGGGTCAAATGCGAGTGACAGTACATAAGAGCCAATGAAAATGGCGATTGCTAGACTGTGAAAATACTATTAATCTGCTTTGAATGATACGAGCAATCCGATTGGATGAAAAACATATTTATCATATCATTATATATTTATGCAATAAGGACATTTGCATATGACCCATAATAATGTTTAATCAGATTTACGATGCTGCAACATATTAGTAAAGGGTAGCAATTGAAATATCTTATTTTATTCAGATTGAAGTAATTGTGGTTTTCAATACAACGTTCTGGTGTATCCAATGATATGTTATGTCTTGATGAAAGTCCCTGTTTCTATTTTTGTATTTTTTGGAAAACCACAAACCACAAAAAGAGAGCACTATTTTTAGTAGATGGACTACATTTCAACCTAGTTACTTATTTGGTAATACTATCTGAGCTGAAACATGTCATAACTATGTGATTCATATAACATATACAAGCAATGGTGATTAAAAGGATACAAAGATATTATAATTTATTATTTTATGTGAGACTGTGATTGTTTGTAATTTATTGAACATTGTTTTTTGAACTGTTATTAAAGAATTTATTAAAGATATTGTGTTATATAACCGTTAGATATTACCGGATGGGTGACAATCAAGAATGAACAATTCAGAGACTCGGGACAACATTGGGAACAAGATACAAAACGAACAGAAACAAAGCAAAATGACAACATTGGCTACAAGATACAGAACAAAGATAAAGAAACCAAAAACAGGAATACAACACAGAAAACTAATAAGAGGAGCAACAAGGATTCAATCAAAAATACTAGGATGAACCCATGTGTTCGCTTCGAAATATTGGATGCTTTATATCAGCAATATTTTATTCCTTTATGTAGCGGTATGACAAACAAATACAACATTGTCGGAACAGTTCCAAAACAGAATCAAGCAGTCGTAGAAACAGAGGCCAAATCGATACCCCTAACACACATATAATTCCTACCTACTTTCCTGGCTTTAGAACTGTTCTCACGGTGTGGTATATTTTGTGTCATTTTATTCATATATAAGGTTGTGTAATGGGTGTATTGTCATACCACACAATTGCACACAAACCAACTACTGTGATGCAAATTGGATGCACAAAAACATCAGTGAACATGTGATGGCTCAACAATATTCGATATCAGACTTATAACAACATCACACTAGAATTTCCATGCAACATACATACGAGAGTGGGCGTGTTGTTGTTGCTTAACGCCATGGGCCATTTGGCAGGTACATCATGGCGAGAACAACTCTCAATGAAATAATATTTATGTCCGCCTTGTACTAGACCAACACGCTTAAATATATCTTTATAGTGCTAGCTCAAAAACAATAGTCCAGTGGTAGAAATGTCGATAAACTTGGACACACATTACCTTGATTCCGAGGGAGAATTAGGGTTATAGTGTTTATTGCCACTTTCAACTATGTTTCAGTAATATCGTGGCGGTCAGCTTCACTGGTGGAGGAAATCGGAGTTCCTGGAGAAAACTACCAACCTACCACAAGTCACTGACAAACTTTATCACATATAGTTGTATCGAGTATACATCACCATGAGCGGGATTCGAGATCACAAATTTAGTGGTAATAGGCACCGATTGCACAGGTAGGTAAATTCAACTACCATAGGATCATGACCATGCCGGTCTTTGCTCTTACCACTAAATGCTGGGTGCGTAGCTGAGAACCAGCAAAATTGATACCAATTTCATAGTCTTTAGATTGACCCGAGTGGGGACTCAACCCCACCCGTGACGAGCATGCTAAACAATACACCACATAAGCGGATCCTTGGTATGCACTATAAACTAAACAATTCCATGGTCAAAAAGATAGCTTCATCAAATAAAGTATGGACTAATCAAATTGAGTATTACAACTCGAAAGAAGGCTTCAGACAGAACGTTATAATCACGTTTAAGAAGAGTTTGAAGATACCAATGTGGAAATCAGAAACCGTAAATTGAAGCAGGACAGACAACACAACGGCCAAAGAAAACGAAATTAAGGACAAACAAAAGTCTACAAAACATTACACAGAAAACTAAAGATCGAGCAACACGAACCCCACTAAAAACCGGGGGTAAATCTAGCTTTGAGTTGGGAATATTTGTGTAAAGGTTACAGATATTAAATGTTTTAATGACATTGCTTGAGTAGAAGGGACTTGATTGTATGTACTCTAACAGATTGTTACAATTTTTATAATCCACATTCGATTCACACCAGACCTGGAGTAGCTAGTGTCACCGTAACTCTGAAGGCCAGTTTTGATCGCTGATATATTTGATCATGATAATTTGGAGAGGATTTGTGGAGCATTTTTGTCAGACGTTGCAATATGGCCCTGCTAACAAGGGTAATTATGTAAGAAGAGTTTGAAGATACGAAAGGGGTCATCAGAATCCGCATCGAATAAAAACAGACAACACAATGGCCAAAAGGAAAACGTACAAAAAGACAAACAATGAGCTACAAAACATACACATAAAACTAAAGATCGAGTAACACGAACCCCACTAAAAACCGGGGATGAACTCAGGTGCTCAGGAAAGGTAGCAGTTCCTGTTCCACTAAAGGCACCCATCGTGTTAATCTAGTTACAAACCTGGTAATAAGTCATGAATGTGGAAAGGACCGGGAGGTGGAACATATCCGTAGTCATTTGTAAATAAGGTATTCATAGAGAGCGGGAAGATCCATGTTTTCATCTTTCGTCGAACTTGCAAATGGAACACAAAACAGAATTACGATTGTCTAGGTTTGTATTAGCTTCAACTGTGGTATATACATGCATAGCGTTACCAAGTGAATTGCCAATGCTTAATCTCCATATCAAGTTGTTTATGTAATTTAATTTACTCACACAGACGATATGACAAAAATAGAATGACAATAGTATTACATGCCGTTGATCTCCATATTCTAATCGTTTATGACAAGGGTCATTCCATATACAATATTGGTGTATTGACGGTAAATATAGAATTGATGAATTTATGTGGCGAGGCTTAGAAACGGGGGAAAGACGATCTTTTAGCGAGTCTTTCCAACCGTTTCGTGCCGAGCCACATAAATTCTATACTTACCGTCAATACACCAATATTGTATTTATCCTGCAATAACACTTGCAAAAAAAATGTTATTTAGTTTAATAGTAATAAAAAAGATAACGAAGCCCCCATTGATACCTCAATAGTAGTTCCGGTAAAGGGCGTGGCTTAATAACTTTATTAGGCTAATGTGAAAAGTGTTATTTTGACAGGGGTGTGGATTAATAGCATCATTAGGCTAATGTGAAAAGTGTTATTATGACAGGGGTGTGGCTTAATAGCTTTATTACGCTAATGTCAAGAGTGTTATTATGACATTGTCATAATAAAGCAAGTTTATTTCACCCTATTTATTATGACAAAAAATAACTCAATTGCAGGATAAAATGCCTTGTTAACACATGACTCTTGCCTTGGAACGATGATCCAAAATAAGAATTTAATTTTGGTGTGTCCTGCTTTGCAGCAATACACTCCTGTTGTTATAATTAATCAAGTGAAAAACACAAAAAAATACCAAACGGAACAGGTTCAAAATTCAGTCGTTGTATAATCGCTGTTTTGACCGCTGATAGACTAGATGTTAATAATTTTGAAAAGACGTTTCATGGGGCATTTTGTCAGACCCATCAATATAACGTTGTTTCCAATGACGCTTATGCAATAAAATGAGATATAAAGAATAGCATTCTATCAGAACAATTCCAAAATCGAATATCAAAATATCAAAACCGTAGAAAGGGGTAAATCGATACCCTAACACACATACAAAGTACTGCTAATTTTCCAGGCGTGGCACAAGCACTTCAATAAAATGTGGGTAAATAGTTTATGGACCTACACTTCCCCTTCTTAATGAAATGATGCGGTCATGCAAGTGTTTTCCACGTGTGAATATAATGCCAACCATCACATATTTTAACGGACAAACAGTGTTGCTATATAGCGCTCTAATCTTGAACATTATACATTTTGTACTATCAGTCCTGAAAGGTTTCATACGGTGTTTAGGAGGGCAGCTGTTAAGCGGTGATTTTCTGTGTGATCTAAGGTGAAATCATCTGCTATGCTTAGCCTTTGTAATATGTGATATTAGAGGAAAGTCGCCAGCTGTTTTTGTTGAAACCACTCTTCTTTCATAATACAATGAAACCTGTCTAATCCGACACGCCAGCGGACCAGGGAAATGTGAAAGATTGTACAGGATGTCGGAATGCTCATGTGTTACTTTCAGTTATCAGAAATTTGCACAAATTTAACAAGTGAAGAAATAGTGTGCGTTTGATTATGTAGGATGGTTTAAATAATTGGAACTATCGCGTTAAATGATGTTTATACAATGTAGATGAACATACATTTAATATTAAATTTATATCACAATTAATAAATTTAGAACGATTTCATAATATATTAGTTGTAGTCATGTACTTTACAAAGAAAACTATCTGTTCAAAAGAAGACAAAAAGTAATTAATAAAAACTCTTGGTCAAGTTTCGAACCTGTCTCAGCTGGTGTACCCCAAGGGTCGGTATTGGATCCCCTCATGTTTCTAATATACATAAATGATATAGGAGAAAAACTTATATCGTTGAGTAGATTGTTTGCTGACGACACATCACTCGGATATTCTAGTCAAAGTGTTGATCAAATAAAAACTGTAATCAATCATGATCTACTCGAACTAAATGCCTGGTCTAGTAAATGGCTAATGTCATTCAATCCCGAAAAAACAGAAATCGTGTTTTTCTCCAATACCGGTAACATAGACAACATCGAATTTTCTTTTAATGGCAAAAGTATCCCTTTATCTACTAGTCATAAGCATCTGGGAGTTATCCTCTCCCAAAATGCAAAATGGAATGAACATTTAGAAAATATGATAACAAATATAACCAAACATTTAGGTATATTACGGAAATTAAAATTCAGTCTAAATAGATCCAACTAAGAAAAAATGTATTTAGTCTACATTCGCCCCCTTTTTGAATACGCTTGTGAAGTCTGGGATAATTGTGCAATTGTCTCCCCTTTTCACTGCCACGCATGCATTTTTCTTGTCTCTCACCATTTTTTTTCCATGATCTGTGATTGGGGTATTTTTTTTTAGTCTCGTGACCCTCGATTTATGTCTCTTATTGATTCACCGCGATTTGTGAAATTCTCAAAAATGGCAGATTTTAATTTCCGTGAATCGTGATTTCGATTTTTTTTTATTTTCTGAGATGGGTAACCGGTACACCCCCACCTTTTTTTTTAGTTTTTGTCTATGGAAAAGGTGTTCAAAATACATGTAGATCTAAATTTACCCAAAAAAAATCTTCAATTTTCATCTGTGTTTTAGGAGGCATTTGCCTCTCATGCCTCCCTTTTAATTGTCATTATCATCAAATAAGCTTCGCCTTTAAACGGGTTGTGCCTGTCTCATAAAGACAACGATTCAATTCTTAATATATATCTCGGTCCTGTGTTATATTTCATTTAAATTTTCTGATTTGACCTTTCATTTTTTCTATTTTGCTCTTACACCACTTTGTGTGAAAATTTATTTCAGTTTTTTATTACTTGTACTTTTACCTAAAAACTTTATATTAAATATTGTCATAGCGATTGAAATTTAAAACATGAGTCGGTAAGGAAACATATATTAATTAATTACATCTTTCTCGTATTCTTAGCGTGTTTTACAAGTTGGTTAGATTTTCGCAATAATTTTGGTTAAATTTCTGCATGAGAATTCCCGCCATTTTTCCTGTCGACAGTCATTAACGACGGAAATAAACAACGTCAAAATATTACGCTTTGGTCATAGGAGAAACACACCATCATTCTACTACTAACATTATATGCATCCACTCTCGATATTTGATTTTGATTGAAATTCATAGTCTTAAATAACTAATGTAATTATTATTAAAACTAGTGTTCTCCTTCCTCAGGCATACGTGGCCTTGACCGATTTTGGCTATTCTATTTAGATTCTTTGGTTACCTTGCTTCCGTATTGTTCCTAAACAGATTATATGGCTTTCTAGTCTTTCGATTTTGGGCATTGCTGATGAAGATTTTGGGCATTGCTGATGAAGATTTTGGGCATTGCTGATGAAGATTATTGCTGATGAAGATTTTGGGCATTGCTGATGAAGATTATTGCTGATGAAGATTTTGGGCATTGCTGATGAAGATTATTGCTGATGAAGATTTTGGGCATTGCTGATGAAGATTATTGCTGATGAAGATTTTGGGCATTGCTGATGAAGATTATTGCTGATGAAGATTTTGGGCATTGCTGATGAAGATTATTGCTGATGAAGATTTTGGGCATTGCTGATGAAGATTATTGCTGATGAAGATTTTGGGCATTGCTGATGAAGATTATTGCTGATGAAGATTTTGGGCATTGCTGATGAAGATTATTGCTGATGAAGATTTTGGGCATTGCTGATGAAGATTATTGCTGATGAAGATTTTGGGCATTGCTGATGAAGATTATTGCTGATGAAGATTTTGGGCATTGCTGATGAAGATTATTGCTGATGAAGATTCTGGGCATTGCTGATGAAGATTATTCTAGAAACTCGTTGTTTGCACCATGTTAGATGTCTACATTTAAATTCCAATTTTACATATCTCGTAATCTACTAGTAGCAGAAGGATAAATCTATATATAGTTCCTATATGTAGTCAGTATAATAAAGTTTGGGGTCAGCCGTCATTGTTGTGGAATGTACTTTTATTTTCTATTTAATTGGTTCACCTGATACGTAGTGTTACTTTTGTAGTCACTAATTTCTTTACTTGGCTTAAAAAGAGTAATTACAGATAGAAATGTGTTCGCCATTTTAATATTGTACGACTATTATCAGATACTGTTATCAAGCACCTTTGAAATATAATTACAAATCCAATGCATAGTGTAATTTCTAAACCTACAACGCCACATCAATAAATTTCTGATGACGTAAGACGAAGTCTAAAATATCTGGTCTAGACAGTGAAATAGTAACGCATCAATCATTGATCAGATTTCCCAACACAGAAGCGTTAATACAGATATAAATTAACAATAGTACATATGCACGGATATTTTTCTCTTATTTCTATCACTGACAAGGCTTTTATCGGACTTGTCTATTATGTATACGTCACTGGTGCTTTAAGAGTAACAGGAACTTATTACCATTACTGGGCATCTAGATACACCCCCCCCCCTCCCATTTAATAGGGGTAGTCCGTGTTGTTCCTCTTTCAGTTTTCTATTACTGTTGCCCGTTTCTCTGGATATTCCGATTTTCGGGTTTTTGTAACGTTTATTTACCGAACAAACAACAATTGCTAATTTTAGACACCTACGATGGACACCAGAAGGGAAAAGAAAAAGAGGAAGACCAAAAACAACATGGAGGCACACCATCGAAAATGAAATAAGGGAAAGAGGATACACCTGGGGCACAATAGAAAGAAAAGCCAACAAGAGAGAAGAGTGGAGGAAACTTGTCCTTGTCCTATGTGACATGAGACATAGCAAGGACTAAGTAAGTAAGTAAGTAAGACACCTACCATTTAAAACCGCGTCGGTGATGTAATGTTTAGAGTGCTCACCTCGAGTGCGATAGATCGTGGGTTCGAGTACCGATCGGGTCAAACCAAAGACTATAACATTGGTATTTGCAACAAAACGGAAATTATCATCTAACTTGTTCTCGCCATGATATAGCTGAGACATTGCTGAGGAAAGTAAGTTGTCATGTAATTGTGTGTTAGAGGTATTGAATTTTGCTTCTCTCAACGATATTTCTATTGAATTTGGGAACAATGTAGTATTTTTTGTTTTTCATTTTACATGTATCGACGTACATGTGGGCGCCATGATATAGCTGAAAAATTGCTGAATTGGCGTTAAACAACAATCACTCACTCCCGTACAGATTAAAACAATATACATGTATATGACACTATACGTTTTTATTTTCCCTATTTGTCTTTGTTAGCGCAGCCGGTCACTATTTTCGTATATGGACCGGTAGTATATGGACCGGCCAGGTACCTGCATTATTATTTTAGATAAAAAGTATAATATAGCAAATAGTTCATGTCACTTTGGGTCATGAACTATTTGCTATATATGGAATAATTGCAATGTAATGGTGATTATCAGAAATAGAAGTCACACTCGATTTTCCTTTACAAAATCAAAATAACCCACACACATAATATTTAATTACATTGAACAAGGGACAATAAAACGCAGGTATCGCAATTAATTCATACGGTGCGTTTCATGAGGTACACTCAAAGCTGAACCATAACAAAAACTTTTTCTAATCTCCAATGAACCTTTCTTACAGCAATTTGATCAAATATATGTTTTCTAGACATTTTAGATTCGCTGATCTTTTAGACATTCCATTAAATTTTCTGATCAAATAAGGAAATTACTAGTAAGACTCAATCCAGAAAGACAACATAACATTAGTAAAACAATTAAAACGGGGAAAATACCACAATCTAGATACAGAAAATAAGACATATTAACGTAAAATGCGGGTAAAACATACCAGTGCAAGGAACCACACTAATGGACTGAACAACAACGATGAAAAGGAAATTACAGGTATGGCAGAACAGTGCAATTAACTACAATCTAGATAGACATACAGGTATGGCAGAACAGTGCAATTAACTACAATCTAGATAGACATACAGGTATGGCAGAACAGTGCAATTAACTACAATCTAGATAGACATACAGGTATGGCAGAACAGTGCAACTAACTACAATCTAGATAGACATACAGGTATGGCAGAACAGTGCAACTAACTACAATCTAGATAGACATACAGGCATGGCAGAACAGTGCAACTAACTACAATCTAGATAGACATACAGGTATGGCAGAACAGTGCAACTAACTACAATCTAGATAGACATACAGGTATGGCAGAACAGTGCAATTAACTACAATCTAGATAGACATACAGGTATGGTGGAACAGTGCAATTAACTACAATCTAGATAGACATACAGGTATGGCAGAACAGTGCAACTAACTACAATCTAGATAGACATACAGGTATGGCAGAACAGTGCAATTAACTACAATCTAGATAGACATACAGGTATGGCAGAACAGTGCAACTAACTACAATCTAGATAGACATACAGGTATGGCAGAACAGTGCAACTAACTACAATCTAGATAGACATACAGGTATGGCAGAACAGTGCAACTAACTACAATCTAGATAGACATACAGGCATGGCAGAACAGTGCAACTAACTACAATCTAGATAGACATACAGGTATGGCAGAACAGTGCAACTAACTACAATATAGATAGACATACAGGTATGGCAGAACAGTGCAACTAACTACAATCTAGATAGACATACAGGTATGGCAGAACAGTGCAACTAACTACAATATAGATAGACATACAGGTATGGCAGAACAGTGCAACTAACTACAATCTAGATAGACATACAGGTATGGCAGAACAGTGCAACTAACTACAATATAGATAGACATACAGGTATGGCAGAACAGTGCAACTAACTACAATCTAGATAGACATACAGGTATGGCAGAACAGTGCAACTAACTACAATATAGATAGACATACAGGTATGGCAGAACAGTGCAACTAACTACAATCTAGATAGACATACAGGTATGGCAGAACAGTGCAACTAACTACAATATAGATAGACATACAGGTATGGCAGAACAGTGCAACTAACTACAATCTAGATAGACATACAGGTATGGCAGAACAGTGCAACAAACTACAATCTAGATAGACATACAGGTATGGCAGAACAGTGCAACTAACTACAATTTAGATAGACATACAGGTATGGCAGAACAGTGCAACTAACTACAATCTAGATAGACATACAGGTATGGCAGAACAGTGCAACTAACTACAATCTAGATAGACATACAGGTATGGCAGAACAGTGCAACTAACTACAATCTAGATAGACATACAGGTATGGCAGAACAGTGCAACTAACTACAATATAGATAGACATACAGGTATGGCAGAACAGTGCAACTAACTACAATCTAGATAGACATACAGGTATGGCAGAACAGTGCAACTAACTACAATCTAGATAGACATACAGGTATGGCAGAACAGTGCAATTAACTACAATCTAGATAGACATACAGGTATGGCAGAACAGTGCAACTAACTACAATCTAGATAGACATACAGGTATGGCAGAACAGTGCAACTAACTACAATCTAGATAGACATACAGGTATGGCAGAACAGTGCAACTAACTACAATCTAGATAGACATACAGGTATGGCAGAACAGTGCAATTAACTACAATCTAGATAGACATACAGGTATGGCAGAACAGTGTAACTAACTACAATCTAGATAGACATACAGGTATGGCAGAACAGTGCAACTAACTACAATCTAGATAGACATACAGGTATGGCAGAACAGTGCAATTAACTACAATCTAGATAGACATACAGGTATGGCAGAACAGTGCAATTAACTACAATCTAGATAGACATACAGGTATGGCAGAACAGTGCAATTAACTACAATCGAGATAGACATACAGGTATGGCAGAACAGTGCAATTAACTACAATCTAGATAGACATACAGGTATGGCAGAACAGTGCAACTAACTACAATCTAGATAGACATACAGGTATGGCAGAACAGTGCAACTAACTACAATATAGATAGACATACAGGTATGGCAGAACAGTGCAACTAACTACAATCTAGATAGACATACAGGTATGGCAGAACAGTGCAACTAACTACAATCTAGATAGACATACAGGTATGGCAGAACAGTGCAATTAACTACAATCTAGATAGACATACAGGTATGGCAGAACAGTGCAATTAACTACAATCTAGATAGACATACAGGTATGGCAGAACAGTGCAACTAACTACAATCTAGATAGACATACAGGTATGGCAGAACAGTGCAACTAACTACAATCTAGATAGACATACAGGTATGGCAGAACAGTGCAACTAACTACAATATAGATAGACATACAGGTATGGCAGAACAGTGCAACTAACTACAATCTAGATAGACATACAGGTATGGCAGAACAGTGCAACTAACTACAATCTAGATAGACATACAGGTATGGCAGAACAGTGCAATTAACTACAATCTAGATAGACATACAGGTATGGCAGAACAGTGCAACTAACTACAATCTAGATAGACATACAGGTATGGCAGAACAGTGCAATTAACTACAATCTAGATAGACATACAGGCATGGCAGAACAGTGCAACTAACTACAATCTAGATAGACATACAGGTATGGCAGAACAGTGCAACTAACTACAATCTAGGTAGACATACAGGTATGGCAGAACAGTGCAATTAACTACAATCTAGATAGACATACAGGTATGGCAGAACAGTGCAACGAACTACAATCTAGATAGACATACAGGTATGGCAGAACAGTGCAACTAACTACAATCTAGATAGACATACAGGTATGGCATAACAGTGCAACTAACTACAATCTAGATAGACATACAGGTATGGCAGAACAGTGCAACTAACTACAATCTAGATAGACATACAGGTATGGCAGAACAGTGCAATTAACTACAATCTAGATAGACATACAGGTATGGCAGAACAGTGCAACTAACTACAATCTAGATAGACATACAGGTATGGCAGAACAGTGCAATTAACTACAATCTAGATAGACATACAGGTATGGCAGAACAGTGCAACTAACTACAATCTAGATAGACATACAGGTATGGCAGAACAGTGCAATTAACTACAATCTAGATAGACATACAGGCATGGCGGAACAGTGTAACTAACTACAATCTAGATAGACATACAGGTATGGCAGAACAGTGCAACTAACTACAATCTAGATATACATACAGGTATGGCAGAACAGTGCAACTAACTACAATCTAGATAGACATACAGGTATGGCGGAACAGTGTAACTAACTACAATCTAGATAGACATACAGGTATGGCAGAACAGTGGAACTAACTACAATCTAGATAGACATACAGGTATGGCAGAACAGTGCAACTAACTACAATCTAGATATACATACAGGTATGGCAGAACAGTGCAACTAACTACAATCTAGATAGACATACAGGTATGGCAGAACAGTACAACTAACTACAATCTAGATAGACATACAGGTATGGCGGAACAGTGTAACTAACTACAATCTGGATAGACATACAGGTATGGCAGAACAGTGCAACTAACTACAATCTGGATAGACATACAGGTATGGCAGAACAGTACAACTAACTACAATCTAGATAGACATACAGGTATGGCAGAACAGTGCAACTAACTACAATCTAGATAGACATACAGGTATGGCAGAACAGTGCAATTAACTACAATCTAGATAGACATACAGGTATGGCAGAACAGTGCAATTAACTACAATCTAGATAGACATACAGGTATGGCAGAACAGTGCAACTAACTACAATCTAGATAGACATACAGGTATGGTGGAACAGTGCAACTAACTACAATCTAGATAGACATACAGGTATGGCAGAACAGTGCAACTAACTACAATCTAAATAGACATACAGGTATGGCGGAACAGTGCAATTAACTACAATCTAGATAGACATACAGGTATGACAGAACAGTACAACTAACTACAATCTAGATAGACATACAGGTATGGCGGAACAGTGCAATTAACTACAATCTAGATAGACATACAGGTATGGCGGAACAGTGTAACTAACTACAATCTAGATAGACATACAGGTATGACGGAACAGTGTAACTAACTACAATCTAGATAGACATACAGGTATGGCGGAACAGTGGAACTAACTACAATCTAGATAGACATACAGGTATGGCGGAACAGTGCAACTAACTACAATCTAGATAGACATACAGGTATGGCAGAACAGTGCAATTAACTACAATCTAGATAGACATACAGGTATGGCAGAACAGTGCAACTAACTACAATCTAGATAGACATACAGGTATGGCGGAACAGTGCAACTAACTACAATCTAGATAGACAAAACAGCACCAGTGAAAGATAAAATACCAATGTCACGGAATACCTAAAATAAAACACAATGCGGATATATGTACGATACATCACCAATGAAGCACAAAATACAAGTACGACTTTACAGTACATTGCAGCAAAAAATGGATAGACAAAACAAAGTCACAGTGAAACATAGATTGTCAATAAGACACAACAGTACAACCAACCACAGTCTGAATAGAAAAAAAAACAACGCAAGCGAAATATAAAATTTCAATATGATGAAAGAGTACAACAAAACACAATCCTGGCAGACAAAACAAAGCCACAGTGGAACATATAAAACCAATTAGACAAAACAGTACAACAAACCACAGTCTGAATAGAAAAAACAACGCAAGTGAAATATAAAATATCAATTAGATCGAACAGTCGAACGAACCACAATCCTGAGAGACAAAGGTAACGAAAAGGGAAAGACGACAATCACAATCTGGAAAGATAGAACAACACCAATGAAATATAAAACATCAACTAGACAACAAATACAGCAAAGCGCAATCCTGACAAACAATACATCACCAGTGAAACAGCAATACAACAAAACAAAATCCAGACAGACAATACATCACCAGCGAAACAGCATTACAACAAAACAAAATCCAGACAGGCAATACATCACCAGTGAAACACCATTACAACAAAACAAAATCCAGACAGATAATACATCACCAGTGAAACAACATTACAACAAAACAAAATCTAGACAGATAATACATCACCAGTGAAACAACATTACAACAAAGCAAAGTTCAGACAAACAATACATCACCAGTGAAACAACATTACAACAAAACAAAATCTAGACAGATAATACATCACCAGTGAAACAACATTACAACAAAACAAAATCCAGACAAACAATACATCACCAGTGAAACAGCCTTATAACAAAACAATATCCAGACAGATAATACATCACCAGTGAAACAGCCTTATAACAAAGCAAAATCCAGACAAACAATACATCACCAGTGAAACAACATTACAACAAAACAAAATCCAGACAAACAATACATCACCAGTGAAACAACATTACAACAAACAAAATCTAGACAGATAATACATCACCAGTGAAACAACATTACAACAAAACAAAATCCAGACAAACAATACATCACCAGTGAAACAGCCTTATAACAAAACAATATCCAGACAGATAATACATCACCAGTGAAACAGCCTTATAACAAAGCAAAGTTCAGACAAACAATACATCACCAGTGAAACAACATTATAACAAAACAAAATCCAGACAAGCAATACATCATCAGTGAAACAACATTACAACAAAACAAAATCTAGACAGATAATACCTCACCAGTGAAACAACATTACAACAAAACAAAATCTAGACAGATAATACATCACCAGTGAAACAACATTACAACAAAACAAAATCCAGACAAACAATACATCACCAGTGAAACAGCCTTATAGCAAAACAATATCCAGACAGATAATACATCACCAGTGAAACAACATTACAACAAAACAAAATCCAGACAAACAATACATCACCAGTGAAATAGCCTTATAACAAAACAAAATCCAGACAAACAATACATCACCAGTGAAACAACATTACAGCAAAACAAAATCCAGAGAGACAATACATCACCAGTGAAACAGCATTACAACTAATCAAAATCCAGATATGCAATACATCACCAGTGAAACACCATTACAACAAAGCAACATCTAGACAGATAATACATCACCAGTGAAACAACATTACAGCAAAGCAAAGTTCAGACAAACAATACATCACCAGTGAACCAACCTTATAGCAAAACAATATCCAGACAGACAATACATCACCAGTGACACATAATAACAACAAAACAATATCCAGACAAACAATACATCACCAGTGAAACAACATTACAACAAAACAAAATCCAGACAGGTAATACATCACCAGTGAAACACCATTACAACAAAACAAAATCCAGACAGATAATACATCATCAGTGAAACAACATTACAACAAAACAAAGTCCAGGCAAACAATGCATCACCAGTGAACCAGCCTTATAGCAAAACAATATCCAGACAGACAATACATCACCAGTGACACAGAATAACAACAAAACAATATCCAGACAAACAATACATCACCAGTGAAACAACATTACAACAAAACAAAATCCAGACAGGTAATACATCACCAGTGAAACAACATTACAACAAAACAAAATCTAGACAGATAATACATCACCAGTGAAACAACATTACAACAAAGCAAAGTCCAGACAAACAATACATCACCAGTGAACCAACCTTATAGCAAAAAAATATCCAGACAGACAATACATCACCAGTGAAACGGCCTTATAACAAAGCAAAATCCAGACAAACAATACATCACCAGTGAAACAGCCTTATAACAAAACAAAATCCAGACAAACAATACATCACCAGTGAAACACCATTACAACAAAACAAAATCTAGACAGATAATACATCACCAGTGAAACAGCCTTATAACAAAACAAAATCCAGACAAACAATACATCACCAGTGAAACACCATTACAACAAAACAAAATCCAGACAGATAATGCATCACCAGTGAAACAACATTACAACAAAACAAAATCTAGACAGATAATACATCACCAGTGAAACAACATTACAACAAAACAAAATCCAGACAAACATTACATCACCAGTGAAACAGCCTTATAACAAAACAAAATCTAGACAGATAATACATCACCAGTGAAACAACATTACAGCAAAACAAAATCCAGACAAACAATACATCACCAGTGAAACAACATTACAACAAAACAAAATCCAGACAGACAATACATCACCAGTGAAACAGCCTTATAACAAAACAAAATCTAGACAGATAATACATCACCAGTGAAACAACATTACAGCAAAACAAAATCCAGACAAACAATACATCACCAGTGAACCAGCCTTATAGCAAAACAATATCCAGACAGACAATACATCACCAGTGACACAGAATAACAACAAAACAATATCCAGACAAACAATACATCACCAGTGAAACAACATTACAACAAAACAAAATCCAGACAGGTAATACATCACCAGTGAAACAACATTACAACAAAACAAAATCTAGACAGATAATACATCACCAGTGAAACAACATTACAACAAAGCAAAGTCCAGACAAACAATACATCACCAGTGAACCAGCCTTATAGCAAAACAATATCCAGACAGACAATACATCACCAGTGAAACGGCCTTATAACAAAGCAAAATCCAGACAAACAATACATCACCAGTGAAACAGAATAACAACAAAACAATATCCAGACAAACAATGCATCGTCAGTGAAACAACATTACAACAAAACAATATCCAGACAAACAATACATCACCAGTGACACAGAATAACAACAAAACAATATCCAGACAAACAATGCATCGTCAGTGAAACAACATTACAACAAAACAATATCCAGACAAACAATACATCACCAGTGACACAGAATAACAACAAAACAATATCCAGACAGACAATACATCACCAGTGACACAGAATAACAACAAAACAATATCCAGACAGACAATGCATCACCAGTGAAAGAACATTACAACAAAACAATATCCAGAGACAATACAAGATGAGCATTAAGGTATCCACCGATAAGTTATGTGACAAGCGAGTTTAAGCGAGTGAGGGTTGTCATTTTTAAGTGGGTTGCACATTGATAGTAAAACAAATTTCACTAAAACACCTTAGTGCACGTGAGCTAATCCCTGTTGTTGTATTAATTGAAAACGTAGATATCTATTTTAGTGCACACGACGCTTTTCGGAAATAACCTTCATCAGGTACGTTCGAAATCGAAATGAAAAGGCAAATAATTTAAAATTAATATACACTTATCTCTACTTATAGTCATATTAGCTTTAAATCAATTTATATTTTGCTTCTCCTCGAGTGGACAGATTTATATTTGTTAAATTGAGTTGTCTCTCTTTGTATATTTCCTTTTCATAATTTAATAATAAACAAAAAACAATCACAAATGACCACATATATGTTCTGTTTCTCGTAATTACTATCCTGTCCTTTCCTCATTCATGACTTATTACCGGGTATACAACAGTAATACGATGGATATCACTAGTAAAAAAAAACGATAATTACAAACGTAATATAGTGCCGTTAAACTCATTTTATATTCAATCCAAATCGAGACGTATTTTGTATCTATATTGTAAATACTATAGTTATAGTATAAACCTCTACGACAAAGGTGATGAATCCACTTTTCTAAAAGACTACTTCCCATTCGTCAGTAGCGATATTTAAGCGGCAGCAGCGTATGTTATTTACATTACACAACTCATAGATTATGCTACGACATGTACTAAGTGATTTTCAGGATATAGGTCAACTGTCTTTAGGTTGACGTTATTGCTGCTAAATAACTCAATGATCATCATCACGTACTGGTTGACCCCTACGAAATATCCATATCTTAAATGGCAATGAATTTTTCCTGTTTACAAAGATGTTTTCTGTTCTCTATCACCTTCACGACTTTTCATAGGCTTGATTATAAGTAACACAGCGGGTATCTTGTTAAAATAGGAACTGCTTACCCTTCAGGAGCAGCTGGGTTCACTATCAGCTGGGTTCACCCCTTCACGAGCAGCTGGGTTCACCCTTTCACGAGCAGCTGGGTTCACCCCTTCACGAGCAGCTGGGTTCACCCCTTCACGAGCAGCTGGGTTCACCCTTTCACGAGCAGCTGGGTTCACCCCTTCCCGAGCAGCTGGGTTCACCATTGGTTTGCTGGTGTGGACTGTGTTGCCCAGCTGGGTTCACCATTGGTTTTTTGGTGGGGACTGTGTTGCTGATTTTTGTGTTGTGTTTTTTGCTTTGTTTGTCTACGTCTTGTAACAAATGTTGCTTGTGTCGATTCTTGATTGTTCCTTTAGTTGCCTCTAACATTTAGATATATACTCCTAGCACACATATATGATTTATCACGACGATAAAACATGAAACCTGTCTAATCCTAGGCTGCAAATAATCTCCTTTTCCAATCTATCATATATAGAGCCATTACATTGAAATGTTTACAAATAAACGTTAGAGAAAATCAAAGGATCAATCAGATCAGTACAATGTGGTCATGGTCTACCCATTAGACAATTCCTCACATGTCTTCAAATGTTAGGTACTATGCATACACATTATATGCATATTGTGTCGGTGCAACGTTTTGTTCCATGTCGAGTCAGTTTTGTAAACAGTATCACTACGAGACGCAAAGCGTCGAATAGTGATGCTGTTTACACAACTGACGAGGTTTTGTGTCAGATGGATTGTATCAAATGGCTAAAGTCATTCTTAATGTTAGATAAAGACATTTATAGACCAATCAGAGAGAGTGCTAGTGATGATCTTTTGAATAGTTGGTATACTGTTTAGTATGCTCGTAGATAGTGTGGTAGATCTTGGGTTCGATTCCCAGTCGGGTCGACACAATGATTGGTATTTACTATTTATCATCAGAACATGAACTGTTAAGGAATATGAACAAAACACGGTTGACTGGAAGTCAGGATAAAGTGTCAGAGTATAGCTATGTTGACTCTTTTCAGTTAATTAGCACAATTTAAATTCAAATCAATGGCGGAAGTTCGTGTCAGTAAATGTAAAACACAAAAATACCACACTATTTGAACAGTTCCAAAAACAAATAGAAACATTGGGAGGCAAATTATATACTCCTAACACGCATATGATTTATTATGATGAAACTATATGTCGTATCTTTGGCATAGGTACCCGATATATGGACCCCCCCCCCCTTTTCTTTTTATTTTTTAATTCATCACTTTCGTGGGACGTTTTCTTAAAGACTAGAGGAGGGTTTTTGTGTTTTTAGAAATGAGCTTATATCGATCTCGGATTGAGTTTTTGGTAATGTTTGAAATTGTTCAACACTGTTTATAATGAAAACGTCCCACAAAAGTGATGAATTAAAAGACAATTAAAAAAAAGGGGGGGGCCACAAATCGGGTACCTATGATCTTTGGTGCCTGTGAAATCCTAGGCTGCAAATAAGTTCATTTTCCAATCTTTTGAAGTTGTTCCAACCCTATCAAGGTTATTCTAAGTAACGCATTGTGCACATTAAATTCGACAAGGACGTGCATAACTACATGTACTTCGCTATTAGAATGGTATGAAATCTATATTTAGATAGTAACAATGAGGATGTAGATTGGGAATCCCCTGTCTTAAAATATGTCGACAAACATACTGTTGCTATGAATCATGCCAAAAATATACGTTGTATGTAAACATTACTATAAGATATATAAACACTCCTTATCATCAACGTCTTTTGATACCACGGCTTTATTGATTTATCGTCACTTGTATTTCTTATCTCCATAACATGACGTGTACGTATTCACATTATATTTTAAATGAAATAAAAAGGGATATTTTCAAATTATCAATAATAATAATAATAATCTTTATTACAAATAAAACCCTTGCGGGTAAAGCAATACAATACAATACAACATTACAAAACATATATACATGAACAGCATAAAGAAATGTCATATATTCATAGTTAAAGTTATACATTGACCAATGTGAACCTCATTTTCGCAATTCTAACGATTGCTTTATATAGTCAACAACACTGGGCAAAATATCAATTAAAATCATACAATAATTATTTCTATTTAAAGATTAGTGATAGATAATTGCTACGGTGAACTATAAGAAAAGTTTCATAAACGTAGAACCTTTATATTTCACATAGGATTCTAAAGTAGATCCTATCCCTGTTTTGACCCCTTAGATATACCTTTAGGAAACCCAAGGCAAAAACAAACAAGATATTTTAGACCCAAGTATACACTCACAACTAACACTATTAAAACCTTAAATACATCTTCTTTGTATCAGAGAAAGAAAGGCAAAAACATGAATAACATGAAGAATATGAAGAACTGGACAGTAAACATTGTTTTGTAGCCTTAATTATTCCCCATTTGTTTTGCGGGAGACTTAATTATCCTCTTTGATATCTTCAAACTTCTTTGTCGATACAGTAAGCATATTTTATATAATAGTTACCCAAGCATACCAGAATATAGCTGAAACTATACTAAAGTTGGTGTTAAACACCAATCAATCAGTTACCCAAGCCAGGACCTGGATTGTTGACGTTATATATCGTGGTATTGTTATGGTGTGTCCAGTGATTTGAGGTCAGAGGACATTTGTTTTGTTGATATTAGTGGAATTTTTGCCCATCACTTTTTACTTTTATAATTATACAATGTAAAACCTTTTACGTTAAATCTAGTTTTATAATAGAGCGAGTGTGAGCGATTGTTGCTTAACGCCTACTCAGCAATTCTTCAGCTATATCATGGCGAGAACAAGTTAATTTTCAATGAGATGATGATGAGGTCCGCTTTGTACTAGACCAACACGCTGAGTTGATGATGAGGTCTCTTTGTACTAGACAAACTCACTGAGATGATGATGAGGTCCGCTTTGTACTAGACCAACACACTGAGATGATCATGAGGTCCGCTTTGTACTAGACCAACACACTGAGATGATGATGAGATCCGCTTTGTACTAGACCAACACACTGAGATGATGATGAGGTCCGCTTTGTACTAGACCAACACACTGAGATGATGATGAGATCCGCTTTGTACTAGACCAACACACTGAGATGATGATGAGATCCGCTTTGTACTAGACAAACACACTGAGATGATGATGAGGTCCGCTTTGTACTAGACCAACACACTGAGATGATGATGAGATCCGCTTTGTACTAGACCAACACACTGAGATGATGATGAGATCCGCTTTGTACTAGACCAACACACTGAGATGATGATGAGATCCGCTTTGTACTAGACCAACACACTGAGATGATGATGAGATCCGCTTTGTACTAGACCAACACACTGAGATGATGATGAGGTCCGCTTTGTACTAGACCAACACACTGAGATGATGATGAGATCCGCTTTGTACTAGACCAACACACTGAGATGATGATGAGATCCGCTTTGTACTAGACCAACACACTGAGATGATGATGAGATCCGCTTTGTACTAGACCAACACACTGAGATGATGATGAGATCCGCTTTGTACTAGACCAACACACTGAGATGATGATGAGATCCGCTTTGTACTAGACAAACACACTGAGATGATGATGAGATCCGCTTTGTACTAGACCAACACACTGAGATGATGATGAGATCCGCTTTGTACTAGACCAACACACTGAGATGATGATGAGATCCGCTTTGTACTAGACCAACACAATGAGATGAGGATGAGATCCGCTTTGTACTAGACCAACACACTGAGATGATGATGAGGTCCGCTTTGTACTAGACCAACACACTGAGATGATGAGGAGATCCGCTTTGTACTAGACCAACACACTGAGATGATGATGAGATCCGCTTTGTACTAGACCAACACACTGAGATGATGATGAGGTCCGCTTTGTACTAGACCAACACACTGAGATGATGATGAGATCCGCTTTGTACTAGACCAACACACTGAGATGATGATAAGATCCGCTTTGTACTAGACCAACACACTGAGATGATGATGAGATCCGCTTTGTACTAGACCAACACACTGAGATGATGATGAGGTCCGCTTTGTACTAGACCAACACACTGAGATGATGATGAGATCCGCTTTGTACTAGACCAACACACTGAGATGATGATGAGATCCGCTTTGTACTAGACAAACACACTGAGATGATGATGAGGTCCGCTTTGTACTAGACCAACACACTGAGATGATGATGAGATCCGCTTTGTACTAGACCAACACACTGAGATGATGATGAGATCCGCTTTGTACTAGACCAACACACTGAGATGATGATGAGATCCGCTTTGTACTAGACCAACACACTGAGATGATGATGAGATCCGCTTTGTACTAGACCAACACACTGAGATGATGATGAGATCCGCTTTGTACTAGACCAACACACTGAGATGATGATGAGATCCGCTGTGTACTAGACCAACACCCTGAGATGATGATGAGATCCGCTTTGTACTAGACCAACACACTGAGATGATGATGAGATCCGCTTTGTACTAGACCAACACACTGAGATGATGATGAGATCCGCTTTGTACTAGACCAACACACTGAGATGATGATGAGATCCGCTTTGTACTAGACCAACACACTGAGATGATGATGAGATCCGCTTTGTACTAGACCAACACACTGAGATGATGATGAGATCCGCTTTGTACTAGACAAACACACTGAGATGATGATGAGATCCGCTTTGTACTAGACCAACACACTGAGATGATGATGAGATCCGCTTTGTACTAGACCAACACACTGAGATGATGATGAGATCCGCTTTGTACTAGACCAACACACTGAGATGATGATGAGGTCCGCTTTGTACTAGACCAACACACTGAGATGATGATGAGATCCGCTTTGTACTAGACAAACACACTGAGATGATGATGAGGTCCGCTTTGTACTAGACCAACACACTGAGATGATGATGAGATCCGCTTTGTACTAGACCAACACACTGAGATGATGATGAGATCCGCTTTGTACTAGACCAACACACTGAGATGATGATGAGATCCGCTTTGTACTAGACCAACACACTGAGATGATGATGAGATCCGCTTTGTACTAGACAAACACACTGAGATGATGATGAGATCCGCTTTGTACTAGACCAACACACTGAGATGATGATGAGATCCGCTTTGTACTAGACCAACACACTGAGATGATGATGAGATCCGCTTTGTACTAGACCAACACACTGAGATGATGATGAGATCCGCTTTGTACTAGACCAACACACTGAGATGATGATGAGGTCCGCTTTGTACTAGACCAACACACTGAGATGATGATGAGATCCGCTTTGTACTAGACCAACACACTGAGATGATGATGAGATCCGCTTTGTACTAGACCAACACACTGAGATGATGATGAGATCCGCTTTGTACTAGACCAACACACTGAGATGATGATGAGATCCGCTTTGTACTAGACCAACACACTGAGATGATGATGAGATCCGCTTTGTACTAGACCAACACACTGAGATGATGATGAGATCCGCTTTGTACTAGACCAACACACTGAGATGATGATGAGATCCGCTTTGTACTAGACAAACACACTGAGATGATGATGAGGTCCGCTTTGTACTAGACCAACACACTGAGATGATGATGAGATCCGCTTTGTACTAGACCAACACACTGAGATGATGATGAGATCCGCTTTGTACTAGACCAACACACTGAGATGATGATGAGATCCGCTTTGTACTAGACCAACACACTGAGATGATGATGAGATCCGCTTTGTACTAGACCAACACACTGAGATGATGATGAGATCCGCTTTGTACTAGACCAACACACTGAGATGATGATGAGATCCGCTTTGTACTAGACAAACACACTGAGATGATGATGAGGTCCGCTTTGTACTAGATCAACACACTGAGTTAGATTTGTATTGTGTTAGTTCACTGAAACAACAGTACGTGGGTAGGCATGTCGCCCACATTATCCTGATTCCGAGCCAACCAGTCTTTGCTCTTTCTCATTAATGCCGCGTGTTTAGCGGAGAAGCAACAAATACCAATTGTATAGTCTTTGCTTTGACCCGATCGGAACTCGAACCTACTCAGCAATTCTTCAGCTATATTATGGCGAGAACAAGTTAATCTTCAATGAAATGATGATGATGAGGTCCGCTTTGTTCTAGACCAACGCGCTAAGTTGGATTTGTATAGTACTAGCTCTTTGAAACAACAGTCCGAGGTGGGACATGTCGCTCCACACATTATTCTGATTCCGAGCTAACCAGCCTTTGCTTTTTCTCCTTCGTGTTGCGTGCTTAGTGAAGAAGCAACAAATGCCAAATTTAAAGTCTTTGGTTTGACCCGACCGGGGCTCGAATAAACGATCTACCGTACTCGAGGCAAGCACGCTAACCATTACGCCACAGATGTGGTTTGTGTTTTATTATTGATAATTAAAAGATGTTAATAATATGATTTTATCCTGCAATCAGTACATTTGCTGTACAAATATGATATTCGAATAAATTTTTGCTTTACTCGTACTAGACGAATAAACTTTTCAGCCTACGAATAAACTTTTCAGCTTACGAATAAACTATCCTAGTATATTTACCGACAATGTAGATATATTGTATATATATTGTTCATATTTCTACTTAAGCTAGTTTGTCATTGGGTGAAGCACATTATTTCAACACTGGTTATGTCTTTTATATTCTACATTTTGGGGGTTGTGCCAAGTTAACAACATGCATTAAAGCTTTGATTTATTTTAGCACATGTTATGTCTTTTAATTTTAATGCTTGAGGCTATCGGCTCTCTTTAATGGAACTAATAGTATTCACATGACAACTTAGACTTACGGAGATTAAATATATTATGTATAATGTTCAAGATTATCGCGTTCTTTATAATAACGCTGATCATACGGTTATATGTCAGCTTGGTATTATACCTCCATGTGGAAAACACTTGAATGACTACCGCATAATTTCACTAAGATGAGAGGTTTGAGCCATAAAACTGGTTATTTTATTAGATAAGTCATGTTTTTCTCATTATTACGGTGTTTTAACCCCGCTGAACCAGTGCTGGAAAAATCTGTAATCCTCTAGACGATTAATATGTCTCGTGCCTTTCCCCGCACGTTGTCAAATCGGTAAAATAATGGGAGAAACAAATTCTCCTTCAGTTCAATGCAGTTGCCCATGTGGCTTACGATATTTCTCCACTCTCGAGAGTTAAATTTAAAATTTTAACTCTCTCGAGTGGAGAAATATCGTAACCCACGGGCAACTGAAGGAGAATCTATATTTACTACATTTTTGGGGTATGACGCTGTAACAATATTAAAGATCAGGTTTATTTTATTTAAACACTATTTACGTCTTGTAGATAAGACGTATTTATTACATTTACAGCAAATTACATCTATATTTCCATATTAGGAATAAAATTATAAAAAAATACCATACTGTCGGAAGAGTTCCTGAATCCAATACAAACACCGTAGAAAGAGACAAATTCGATACACAAAAATATATGACCGCTCATTTTCCTGGCTTGTCACAGGCACTTCAACACAATGTGGCAGGGTTAAGCCAGTTTATGGACGATATTTTGATTTAATATGAAATTAATTCTATTCTCAATCTATACTTGTATATGATTTGTGTTTATATTGAAAGAGCTAATACATATTAAATTCAAACAGGTCAACCTAACAATACCAACATCTTTCCGGACAAGACGAATATCCTCATAACCGGAAGTGAAAACATGTGTACAGGAAGTGTTAGCATCTCCTGATTCATTCAGATCGTCCTGTCGTTAGGTCATTGTTATCAAAGACAAATAAAGAAAGAGAATTCACGATGAAAACAGGCATGCAAACAGCTAAGAAAATGATATTCTATGTGAATAAACCTATTGATGGTGCCTTTTCATGAGAATCAACCAATTGATGGTGGAAGTTCGTGAGCATCAACCAAATGATGGTGGAAGTTCGTGAAAATCAACCAATTGATGGTTGCAATTCCTGAGTATCATCCAATTGATGGTGACAGTTCGTTCGAATCAACCAACTGATGGTGGAGATTCATACAGGGGCTTCTCGGGAAAAACGAAAAGAAGCTAGCCTGATCCTTTAATTTCATGTTCCGCTTTATAGATGATGTCTTTTCACTAAATAATTCTAGGTTTTGTGATTTCGTTGATCGCATCTATCCCATTGACCTTGAAATAAAGGATACCACAGATAGGTCTGCTTTCATTCCTTGACCTACACCTCGAAATTGACAGAAAGGGGTGGTTAAGAACGAAATTTTACGAAAAAAGAGATGATTTCAATTTTCCCATTGTCAACTTTCCATTTATATGTAGCAACATTCCAGCAGCACCTGCAAATGGAGTATATATCTCTCAGTTGATACGATATTCCAGAGCTTGATAGAGGGTTGCTGCTAACAAGGAAGCTACTGAACCAAGGGTTCCTCTTAGTTAAGTTGAAGTCATCACTTCGAAAGCTTTACGGTCGCCACCATGAATTGGTTGACCGTTGTGGAAAATATGTGCCACAAATTACCACGGAAATGTTCCACTTGTCGTAAGCACTTTCCGCTCCTTTCGTCATTCATGACTTATATCCGGATTTGTAACCAGACTAACACAATGGGTGCCACTAGTGGAGCAGGAACTGCCTACCCTTTCGGAGCACCGGAATTCACTCCCGGTTTTTTGTGGGGTTCGTGTTACTCCGTCTTTAGTTTTATATGTATGTTTCGTAGATTGTTATTTGTCCTTTTGTCCTTTTTCGATATACGGATTCTGATTACCCCTTTTGGTATCTTCAAACTCTTCTTCTTGTTAATCAACCTATTGATGATGGCAATTCGTGTAAACAAACTAATTGATGAAGGCAATTCGTGTGAATCAATCAACTTTGGTGGAAGTTCGTTTGAATAAATCGGTTTTTGACGGTGGTTGGTGAGAATCAACCAATTGATGGTGGACGTTCGTGTGGTTCGACAAATTGATGGTGGACGTTCGTGTGGTTCGACAAATTGATGGTGGACGTTCGTGTGGTTCGACAAATTGATGGTGGACGTTCGTGTGATTCGACAAATTGATGCTGGAAGTTCGTGTGGTTCGACAAATTCATGGTGGAACTTCTTATCTTACAAGCTTATGTTCGTTTATTTTACATGTGTGTATGTATTGTTGTTGCTTCGTGTTTTATTTGTATTCTTATCGATCCTTGGCTTAGGATGTCTTTACATTCGTATACTCTGCTGTAAGGCCTGGTCCAAGTAGTAGTTGAAATAAAAACAAACACACAAAACAGTGGCGTAGGAACGACTGGAGGTTTGGGGTTTTCCATTCAAGATATATGGGTACTGGGGCGAAGCCCATATGAACTATGGAAAGTTTGATATATATATATATATATATTATATAGATAGCAGGGAAATCTATTTAAAACTACTTTTGACATCTTTTGATCATGTTAATAATGTGATGGATGTTTACACACAATCAATAGAATATTTTTCTTTGTCTGGAATTATTAAACTTGTATACAACCGCATCCAATGGAAGCTGAATGTGAGGGTGGCATTGTCGGCATAAATTTTCAAAATACAACAGATATTCGGATACAAGTTTTTTGTTTACAAGTTCAAATGTCTTACAAAGATGAATTGGTTTTAACTGGTCTGTAATATATTTCCTACCTTGCTTTCCAATTTTTTTACTCAAGAGTAAATTCTTCATGGGTTTGAAGATCTGCCCTATAAGCATCATAAATATGCAATTCATCCTCCTGTTTTAGTTTGCTTAAATTGATCAGTATCAATAACTATGCCAGAAATAAGTCTTCGTTTTTCACCATATTCACCAAATGGTCCCTTAAATCGTTACACAAAGTGATCTAGGAACTGGTAATACAGTGTAATCCGCCAGTATTTCTTGGTGTCTGTAACCTGTGGGTTGGCATGATTTCGTTGTCTACCGGTTGTTCGTGGCTTGGACAAGACAACGCCAAATTGCTCCACTAGATCTACAACCTCATCATATAAAGTGTTGTAAACATTTCATTTCTCTCAGTCTCAAAATATCGAATCAATGTTTGACTCTCACTCACAGCCTCTATCAAATCGCAGGAGATGATATGCAACATTGCTGCAATCAGAACAACAACGTGCAAAATGTGACTGCAAACCACTAGTGACAAAATATAGTCAAATTCGCAAAAGGGCAGATAAATGGACGACTGGTTTGCCTTCACCATTGATTTGTGAATACTCTAGGGCGCGAACAATGACAGGAAATTCAGCTTTGGAAGTTGCAAGTGTAGATGCGTAGTGGAAGGAGATTGAGATTTCTTGCACAGTAGCCATCATGGTACTTACTAATACATCTAAAGACGAATATGCAATAGTTTGACACATGTGCCTTACAGTGTACATATTGCGCTGTTGAAATCCGTTCCCTAATCATGGCAAGAACACCTCTATGAATACCCGACATGTTTGCTGTTCCATCATACCCTTGCGTTCTCATATTATCAAGAAATTCTCAAAACTTGCTAAAACAGCTCAACACGATTTTCACCGGTTTTTCACTTGCCCTCACAAAAACAAGAAACTCCTCTCGAAGAGTGACTCTACCACCGGTACATTCTACCTTACAGACACGGAGACTTGTTCATGTGTTGATACATCAGTGCTTCACCACCAATTAAAGCAACGTATTCAGAGATATTACACGCTCTTACTGTGTTTTAACGTACCATTTCACCGCTAATTTCGATTATCTTGTTCTGTATATCTGGAGATGTGTATTTTATTATGTGATTGAATGTAGAGACTGTGTTATCCAGGTGATACTGTAGTATGTTGTCGTGTTTGGACACATGACGCAAAATTGCCATGGAATTACTTTTGTCTTTGTTATGCTTCAGAATTGCAATATGTTGACGACTGTAAAGAATCAATACTTCGATTATCTCCTTTACAATGTGTTTGTTTCTGGTAATATGCTCTTTGTGGTGAGACGAAAGATTTGAAGTAATGGACTCCGTCTTTGACGTTTTTAACTTAACATCAAGAAAATGAGTGGCTGTCTGTTGACTAGCTACATGAGAACTCAGTACTTCGTGTCGTTTTATATAGTTATGAATGTTTGACCAGTCGTTTAAGGATGTAGATACAAAAGTCTTGTCTCTACTAGCCTTACTATCAAATAAAACAAAAGAAATGCAATAAACAGCATCCTTTGAAAATGAAAACCGAAGCCAATGAGTCTTTTTAAGCCACTGAATATAACATTTCCTTTTGACTGCACAGATTTACAGCATTTGAATAAAACTCGTACAATTAGTTAATATAGAGGTTTATTTGTTTATCTTGCTACAAAATATAACATTATAATTTTGTTGCTGATTTGTTTGTGCACGCAAGTGCGTCGTTGCGTCAATGGTTGCTACGCCACTGCAAAAAATTATGTGAAGTATTATAAATAAAATGAAAAACAAAACATATCACACTATAGGAACAGTTAAAAAATCTAATAGAAAAATCACAGAAGCAATAACAAATAACAATTTAAAAATAATACTTGAAAATATGGACGGAATTACTAAATATTGCTTATTATATAAAAACAAAACATATCACACCATAGGAATTACTACATATTGCTTATTATATAATAACAGAACAGAACTACTACAGTCAAGCCTGAATTAGGAGGTCACATTTGATACAAAGAAAAATTGGCCTTATAAGAAAGGTGGTCACTTAAAAGAGTCCAATTCATATTAAATTTTCTATGACAGGATAGGAAAAGGTGACCTTCAAATACAGGTGAGTGCTTAATAGAGGTGACCGCATGGGCTGGTTTGACTGTATTTTGCACGGTATTTAAGCTAGTCTGTTGTAGTGATGTACAAATGTTTGTATAATATATTACTGACTATGAAAAATTATTAAATATGATTTGTTTTTAAGTTATTACATAATTTCGACAAACTATAGAAAAACTACTTTTAATTTAAAAAAAATTATTAAAAAAAATAAAAACAACATGGCACACTAATATGTAAAAACACGTGGTTTATGTTTACATAACTGTAAATAAAACAAACAGTAAAATGTAAAACTAAAATCTATGTGTGCAAATATAACTTGTTCAGCCTTTTATGTATTTCTTTAAAATGAAAAAGAGGATCCCACAGAGGAATAAGCCGCCAAAGCATCCCATTGATATGACTATGGTAGTTGAACTACCCCTGAAATAAAAGATAATAATTTGTTACTATACTCGTCGTGATTACAAAAAACTGTCATATACAATCTTAGGTGGTCACTTTAATAGAACTCTGATGAAACGTACTTTATTATTCAATATAACATTGTTGGACGACGTTGGTTGTTTATAAGTTTGTGTCTGTGTATTCAATATAACATTGTTGGACGACGTTGGTTGTTTTTAAGTTTGTGTCTGTGTATTCAATATAACATTGTTGGACGACGCTGTTTGTTTTTAAGTTTGTGTCTGTGTATTCAATATAACATTGTTGGACGACGTTAGTTGTTTTTAAGTTTGCGTCTGTGTATTCAATATAACATTGTTGGACGACGTTGGTTGTTTTTAAGTTTGTGTTTGTGTATTCAATATAACATTGTTGGACGACGTTGGTTGTTTTCAAGTTTGTGTCTGTGTATTCAATATAACATTGTGGGACGACGTTGGTTGTTTTGAAGTTTGTGTCTGTGTATTCAATATAACATTATTGGACGACGTTGGTTGTTTTTAAGTTTGTGTCTGTGTATTCAATATAACATTGTTGGACGACGTTGGTTGTTTTTAAGTTTGTGTCTGTGTATTCAATATAACATTATTGGACGATGTTGGTTGTTTTTAAGTTTGTGTCTGTGTATTCAATATAACATTATTGGACGACGTTGGTTGTTTTTAAGTTTGTGTCTGTGTATTCAATATAACATTGTTGGACGACGTTGGTTGTTTTTAAGTTTGTGTCTGTGTATTCAATATAACATTGTTGGACGACGTTGGTTGTTTTTAAGTTTGTGTCTGTGTATTCAATATAACATTGTTGGACGACGTTGGTTGTTTTTAAGTTTGTGTCTGTGTATTCAATATAACATTGTTGGACGACGTTGGTTGTTTTTAAGTTGGTGTCTGTGTATTCAATATAACATTGTTGGACGACGTTGGTTGTTTTTAAGTTTGTGTCTGTGTATTCAATATAACATTGTTGGACGACGTTAGTTGTTTTTAAGTTTGTGTCTGTGTATTCAATATAGCATTGTTGGACGACGTTGGTTGTTTTTAAGTTTGCGTCTGTGTATTCAATATAACATTGTTGGACGACGTTGGTTGTTTTTAAGTTTGTGTCTGTGTATTCAATATAGCATTGTTGGACGACATTAGTTGTTTTTAAGTTTGTGTCTGTGTATTCAATATAACATTATTGGACGACGTTAGTTGTTTTTAAGTTTGTGTCTGTGTATTCAATATAACATTGTTGGACGACATTAGTTATTTTTAAGTTTGTTTCTGTGTATTCAATATAACATTATTGGACGACGTTGGTTGTTTTTAAGTTTGTGTCTGTGTATTCAATATAACATTGTGGGATGACGTTGGCTGTTTTTAAGTTTGTGTCTGTGTATTCAATATAACATTGTTGGACGACGTTGGTTGTTTTTAAGTTTGTGTCTGTGTATTCAATATAACATTATTGGACGACGTTGGTTGTTTTTAAGTTTGTGTTTGTGTATTCAATATAACATTATTGGACGACGTTAGTTGTTTTTAAGTTTGTGTCTGTGTATTCAATATAACATTGTTGGACGACGTTGGTTGTTTTTAAGTTTGTGTCTGTGTATTCAATATAACATTATTGGACGATGTTGGTTGTTTTTAAGTTTGTGTCTGTGTATTCAATATAACATTATTGGACGACGTTGGTTGTTTTTAAGTTTGTGTCTGTGTATTCAATATAACATTGTTGGACGACGTTGGTTGTTTTTAAGTTTGTGTCTGTGTATTCAATATAACATTGTTGGACGACGTTGGTTGTTTTTAATTTGTGTCTGTGTATTCAATATAACATTGTTGGACGACGTTGGTTGTTTTTAAGTTTGTGTCTGTGTATTCAATATAACATTGTTGGACGACGTTGGTTGTTTTTAAGTTTGTGTCTGTGTATTCAATATAACATTGTTGGACGACGTTGGTTGTTTTTAAGTTTGTGTCTGTGTATTCAATATAACATTGTTGGACGACGTTAGTTGTTTTTAAGTTTGTGTCTGTGTATTCAATATAGCATTGTTGGACGACGTTGGTTGTTTTTAAGTTTGCGTCTGTGTATTCAATATAACATTGTTGGACGACGTTGGTTGTTTTTAAGTTTGTGTCTGTGTATTCAATATAACATTGTTGGACGACATTAGTTGTTTTTAAGTTTGTGTCTGTGTATTCAATATAACATTATTGGACGACGTTAGTTGTTTTTAAGTTTGTGTCTGTGTATTCAATATAACATTGTTGGACGACATTAGTTATTTTTAAGTTTGTTTCTGTGTATTCAATATAACATTATTGGACGACGTTAGTTGTTTTTAAGTTTGTGTCTGTGTATTCAATATAACATTGTGGGATGACGTTGGCTGTTTTTAAGTTTGTGTCTGTGTATTCAATATAACATTGTTGGACGACGTTGGTTGTTTTTAAGTTTGTGTCTGTGTATTCAATATAACATTATTGGACGACGTTAGTTGTTTTTAAGTTTGTGTCTGTGTATTCAATATAACATTGTTGGACGACATTTGTTGTTTTTAAGTTTGTGTCTGTGTATTCAATATAACATTGTTGGACGACGTTGGTTGTATTTAAGTTTGTGTCTGTGTATTCAATATAACATTGTTGGACGACGTTGGTTGTTTTTAAGTTTGTGTCTGTGTATTCAATATAACATTGTTGGACGACGTTGGTTGTTTTTAAGTTTGTGTCTGTGTATTCAATATAACTTTATTGGACGACGTTAGTTGTTTTTAAGTTTGTGTCTGTGTATTCAATATAACATTGTTGGACGACGTTGGTTGTTTTTAAGTTTGTGTCTGTGTATTCAATATAACATTGTTGGACGACGTTGGTTGTTTTTAAGTTTGTGTCTGTGTATTCAATATAACATTGTTGGACGACGTTGGTTGTTTTTAAGTTTGTGTCTGTGTATTCAATATAACATTATTGGACGACGTTATTTGTTTTTAAATTTGTGTCTGTGTATTCAATATAACATTGTTGGACGACGTTGGTTGTTTTTAAGTTTGTGTCTGTGTATTCAATATAACATTGTTGGACGACGTTGGTTGTTTTTAAGTTTGTGTCTGTGTATTCAATATAACATTGTTGGACGGCGTTAGTTGTTTTTAAGTTTGTGTCTGTGTATTCAATATAACATTATTGGACGAAGTTAGTTGTTTTTAAGTTTGTGTCTGTGTATTCAATATAACAATGTTGGACGACGTTGGTTGTTTTTAAGTTTGTGTCTGTGTATTCAATATAACATTGTTGGACGACGTTTGTTGTTTTTATGTTTGTGTCTGTGTATTCAATATAACATTGTTGGACGACGTTGGTTCTTTTTAAGTTTGTGTCTGTGTATTCAATATAACATTGTTGGACGACGTTGGTTGTGAGTGATGTTGTATAGTCTCTCATGTTTCTTTACTTTGATATGTGTGAGTGATGTTGTATAGTCTCTCATGTTTCTTTACTTTGATATGTGTGAGTGATGTTGCATAGTCTCTCATGTTTCTTTACTTTGATATGTGTGAGTGATGTTGAATAGTCTCTCATGTTTCTTTACTTTGATATGTGTGAGTGATGTTGTATAGTCTCTCGTGTTCCTTTATTTTTATTTTTGTGAGTGATGTTGTATAGTCTCTCATGTTTCTTTACTTTGAATTGTGTGAGTGATGTTGTATAGTCTCTCATGTTTCTTTACTTTGATTTGTGTGAGTGATGTTGAATAGTCTCTCATGTTTCTTTACTCTGATTTGTGTGAGTGATGTTGTATAGTCTCTCATGTTTCTTTATTTTGATTTGTGTGAGTGATGTTGTATAGTCTCTCATGTTTCTTTATTTTGATATGTGTGAGTGATGTTGTATAGTCTCTCATGTTCCTTTACTTTGATATGTGTGAGTGATGTTGTATAGTCTCTCATGTTTCTTTACTTTGATATGTGTGAGTGATGTTGTATAGTCTCTCAAGTTTCTTTACTTTGATTTGTGTGAGTGATGTTGTATAGTCTCTCATGTTTCTTTACTTTGATATGTGTGAGTGATGTTGTATAGTCTCTCATGTTTCTTTACTTTGATATGTGTGAGTGATGTTGTATAGTCTCTCATGTTTCTTTTCGTTGATATGTGTGAGTGATGTTTAATAGTCTCTCATGTTTCTTTACTTTGATTTGTGTGAGTGATGTTATATAGTCTCTCATGTTTCTTTACTTTGATATGTGTGAGTGATGTTGCATAGTCTCTCATGTTTCTTTACTTTGATATGTGTGAGTGATGTTTAATAGTCTCTCATGTTTCTTTACTTTGATATGTATGAGTGATGTTGTATAGTCTCTCGTGTTCCTTTATTTTTATTTTTGTTAGTGATGTTGTATAGTCTCTCATGTTTCTTTACTTTGATTTGTGTGAGTGATGTTGAATAGTCTCTCATGTTTCTTTACTCTGATTTGTGTGAGTGATGTTGTATAGTCTCTCATGTTTTTTTATTTTGATTTGTGTGAGTGATGTTGTATAGTCTCTCATGTTTTTTACTTTGATATGTGTGAGTAATGTTGAATAGTCTCTCGTGTTCCTTTACTTTGATATGTGTGAGTGATGTTGTATAGTCTCTCATGTTTCTTTATTTTGTTTTGTGTGAGTGATGTTGTATAGTCTCTCATGTTTCTTTACTTTGATATGTGTGAGTGATGTTGTATAGTCTCTCATGTTTCTTTACTTTGATATGTGTGAGTGATGTTGCATAGTCTCTCATGTTTCTTTACTTTGATATGTGTGAGTGATGTTGAATAATCTCTCATGTTTCTTTACTTTGATATGTGTGAGTGATGTTGTATAGTCTCTCGTGTTCCTTTATTTTTATTTTTGTGAGTGATGTTGTATAGTCTCTCATGTTTCTTTACTTTGAATTGTGTGAGTGATGTTGTATAGTCTCTCATGTTTCTTTACTTTGATTTGTGTGAGTGATGTTGAATAGTCTCTCATGTTTCTTTACTCTGATTTGTTTGAGTGATGTTGTATAGTCTCTCATGTTTCTTTATTTTGATTTGTGTGAGTGATGTTGTATAGTCTCTCATGTTTCTTTACTTTGATATGTGTGAGTGATGTTGAATAGTCTCTCGTGTTTCTTTATTTTGATTTGTGTGAGTGATGTTGTATAGTCTCTCATGTTTCTTTATTTTGATTTGTGTGAGTGATGTTGTATAGTCTCTCATGTTTCTTTACTTTCATATGTGTGAGTGAGTTGTATAGTCTCTCATGTTTCTTTACTTTGATATATGTGAGTGAGGTTGAATAGTCTCTCATGTTTCTTTATTTTGATATGTGTGAGTGATGTTGTATAGTCTCTCGTGTTCCTTTATTTTGATTTTTGTGAGTGATGTTGTATAGTCTCTCATGTTTCTTTACTTTGATATGTGTGAGTGATGTTGCATAGTCTCTCATGTTTCTTTACTTTGATTTGTGTGAGTGATGTTGTATAGTCTCTCATGTTTCTTTACTTTGATTTGTGTGAGTGATGTTGAATAGTCTCTCATGTTTCTTTACTTTGATTTTTGTGAGTGATGTTGTATAGTCTCTCATGTTTCTTTATTTTTGATTTGTGTGAGTGATGTTGTATAGTCTCTCATGTTTCTTTACTTTGATTTGTGCGAGTGATGTTGAATAGTATCTCATGTTTCTTTACTTTGATTTTTGTGAGTGATGTTGTATAGTCTCTCATGTTTCTTTATTTTGATTTGTGTGAGTGATGTTGTATAGTCTCTCATGTTTCTTTACTTTGATATGTGTGAGTGATGTTGTATAGTCTCTCATGTTCCTTTACTTTGATATGTGTGAGTGATGTTGTATAGTCTCTCATGTTTCTTTACTTTGATATGTGTGAGTGATGTTGTATAGTCTCTCAAGTTTCTTTACTTTGATTTGTGTGAGTGATGTTGTATAGTCTCTCATGTTTCTTTACTTTGATATGAGTGAGTGATGTTGTATAGTCTCTCATGTTTCTTTACTTTGATATGTGTGAGTGATGTTGTATAGTCTTTCATGTTTCTTTACTTTGATATGTGTGAGTGATGTTGTATAGTCTCTCATGTTTCTTTACTTTGATTTGTGTGAGTGATGTTGAATAGTCTCTCATGTTTCTCTACTTTGATATGTGTGAGTGATGTTGTATAGACTCTCATGTTTCTTTACTTTGATATGTGTGAGTGATGTTGTATAGTCTCTCATGTTTCTTTACTTTGATTTGTGCGAGTGATGTTGTATAATCTCTCATGTTTCTTTACTTTGATACGTGTGAGTGATGTTGCATAGTCTCTCATGTTTCTTTACTTTGATATGTGTGAGTGATGTTTAATAGTCTCTCATGTTTCTTTACTTTGATATGTGTGAGTGATGTTGTATAGTCTCTCGTGTTCCTTTATTTTTATTAGTGATGTTGTATAGTCTCTCATGTTTCTTTACATTGAATTGTGTGAGTGATGTTGTATAGTCTCTCATGTTTCTTTACTTTGATTTGTGTGAGTGATGTTGAATAGTCTCTCATGTTTCTTTACTCTGATTTGTGTGAGTGATGTTGTATAGTCTCTCATGTTTTTTTATTTTGATTTGTGTGAGTGATGTTGTATAGTCTCTCATGTTTCTTTACTTTGATATGTGTGAGTGATGTTGAATAGTCTCTCGTGTTCCTTTACTTTGATATGTGTGAGTGATGTAGTATAGTCTCTCATGTTTCTTTATTTTGATTTGTGTGAGTGATGTTGTATAGTCTCTCATGTTTCTTTACTTTGATATGTGTGAGTGATGTTGTATAGACTCTCATGTTTCTTTACTTTGATATGTGTGAGTGATGTTGTATAGTCTCTCATGTTTCTTTACTTTGATTTGTGCGAGTGATGTTGTATAATCTCTCATGTTTCTTTACTTTGATACGTGTGAGTGATGTTGCATAGTCTCTCATGTTTCTTTACTTTGATATGTGTGAGTGATGTTGAATAGTCTCTCATGTTTCTTTACTTTGATATGTGTGAGTGATGTTGTATAGTCTCTCGTGTTCCTTTATTTTTATTAGTAATGTTGTATAGTCTCTCATGTTTCTTTACATTGAATTGTGTGAGTGATGTTGTATAGTCTCTCATGTTTCTTTACTTTGATTTGTGTGAGTGATGTTGAATAGTCTCTCATGTTTCTTTACTCTGATATGTGTGAGTGATGTTGTATAGTCTCTCATGTTTTTTTATTTTGATTTGTGTGAGTGATGTTGTATAGTCTCTCATGTTTCTTTACTTTGATATGTGTGAGTGATGTTGAATAGTCTCTCGTGTTCCTTTACTTTGATATGTGTGAGTGATGTAGTATAGTCTCTCATGTTTCTTTATTTTGATTTGTGTGAGTGATGTTGTATAGTCTCTCATGTTTCTTTACTTTGATATGTGTGAGTGATGTTGTATAGTCTCTCATGTTTCTTTACTTTGATATGTGTGAGTGATGTTGCATAGTCTCTCATGTTTCTTTACTTTGATATGTGTGAGTGATGTTGTATAGTCTCTCAAGTTTCTTTACTTTGATTTGTGTGAGTGATGTTGTATAGTCTCTCATGTTTCTTTACTTTGATATGTGTGAGTGATGTTGTATAGTCTCTCATGTTTCTTTACTTTGATATGTGCAAGTGATGTTGTATAGTCTCTCATGTTTCTTTTCGTTGATATGTGTGAGTGATGTTGTATAGTCTCTCGTGTTCCTTTATTTTTATTTTTGTTAGTGATGTTGTATAGTCTCTCATGTTTCTTTACATTGAATTGTGTGAGTGATGTTGTATAGTCTCTCATGTTTCTTTACTTTGATTTGTGTGAGTGATGTTGAATAGTCTCTCATGTTTCTTTACTCTGATTTGTGTGAGTGATGTTGCATAGTCTCTCATGTTTTTTTATTTTGATTTGTGTGAGTGATGTTGTATAGTCTCTCATGTTTCTTTACTTTGATATGTGTGAGTAATGTTGAATAGTCTCTCGTGTTCCTTTACTTTGATATGTGTGAGTGATGTTGTATAGTCTCTCATGTTTCTTTATTTTGATTTGTGTGAGTGATGTTGTATAGTCTCTCATGTTTCTTTACTTTGATATGTGTGAGTGATGTTGTATAGTCTCTCATGTTTCTTTACTTTGATATGTGTGAGTGATGTTGCATAGTCTCTCATGTTTCTTTACTTTGATATGTGTGAGTGATGTTGAATAGTCTCTCATGTTTCTTTACTTTGATATGTGTGAGTGATGTTGTATAGTCTCTCGTCTTCCTTTATTTTTATTTTTGTGAGTGATGTTGTATAGTCTCTCATGTTTCTTTACTTTGAATTGTGTGAGTGATGTTGTATAGTCTCTCATGTTTCTTTACTTTGATTTGTGTGAGTGATGTTGAATAGTCTCTCATGTTTCTTTACTCTGATTTGTTTGAGTGATGTTGTATAGTCTCTCATGTTTCTTTATTTTGATTTGTGTGAGTGATGTTGTATAGTCTCTCATGTTTCTTTACTTTGATATGTGTGAGTGATGTTGAATAATCTCTCGTGTTTCTTTATTTTGATTTGTGTGAGTGATGTTGTATAGTCTCTCATGTTTCTTTATTTTGATTTGTGTGAGTGATGTTGTATAGTCTCTCATGTTTCTTTACTTTCATATGTGTGAGTGATGTTGTATAGTCTCTCATGTTTCTTTACTTTGATATATGTGAGTGAGGTTGAATAGTCTCTCATGTTTCTTTATTTTGATATGTGTGAGTGATGTTGTATAGTCTCTCATGTTTCTTTACTTTGATTTTTGTGAGTGATGTTGTATAGTCTCTCATGTTTCTTTATTTTGATTTGTGTGAGTGATGTTGTATAGTCTCTCATGTTTCTTTACTTTGATTTGTGCGAGTGATGTTGAATAGTATCTCATGTTTCTTTACTTTGATTTTTGTGAGTGATGTTGTATAGTCTCTCATGTTTCTTTATTTTGATTTGTGTGAGTGATGTTTTATAGTCTCTCATGTTTCTTTACTTTGATATGTGTGAGTGATGTTGTATAGTCTCTCATGTTCCTTTACTTTGATATGTGTGAGTGATGTTGTATAGTCTCTCATGTTTCTTTACTTTGATATGTGTGAGTGATGTTGTATAGTCTCTCAAGTTTCTTTACTTTGATTTGTGTGAGTGATGTTGTATAGTCTCTCATGTTTCTTTACTTTGATATGAGTGAGTGATGTTGTATAGTCTCTAATGTTTCTTTACTTTGATATGTGTGAGTGATGTTGTATAGTCTCTCATGTTTCTTTACTTTGATATGTGTGAGTGATGTTGTATAGTCTCTCATGTTTCTTTACTTTGATTTGTGTGAGTGATGTTGAATAGTCTCATGTTTCTTTACTTTGATATGTGTGAGTGATGTTGTATAGACTCTCATGTTTCTTTACTTTGATATGTGTGAGTGATGTTGTATAGTCTCTCATGTTTCTTTACTTTGATTTGTGCGAGTGATGTTGTATAATCTCTCATGTTTCTTTACTTTGATACGTGTGAGTGATGTTGCATAGTCTCTCATGTTTCTTTACTTTGATATGTGTGAGTGATGTTTAATAGTCTCTCATGTTTCTTTACTTTGATATGTGTGAGTGATGTTGTATAGTCTCTCGTGTTCCTTTATTTTTATTAGTGATGTTGTATAGTCTCTCATGTTTCTTTACATTGAATTGTGTGAGTGATGTTGTATAGTCTCTCATGTTTCTTTACTTTGATTTGTGTGAGTGATGTTGAATAGTCTCTCATGTTGCTTTACTCTGATTTGTGTGAGTGATGTTGTATAGTCTCTCATGTTTTTTTATTTTGATTTGTGTGAGTGATGTTGTATAGTCTCTCATGTTTCTTTACTTTGATATGTGTGAGTGATGTTGAATAGTCTCTCGTGTTCCTTTACTTTGATATGTGTGAGTGATGTAGTATAGTCTCTCATGTTTCTTTATTTTGATTTGTGTGAGTGATGTTGTATAGTCTCTCATGTTTCTTTACTTTGATATGTGTGAGTGATGTTGTATAGACTCTCATGTTTCTTTACTTTGATATGTGTGAGTGATGTTGTATAGTCTCTCATGTTTCTTTACTTTGATTTGTGCGAGTGATGTTGTATAATCTCTCATGTTTCTTTACTTTGATACGTGTGAGTGATGTTGAATAGTATCTCATGTTTCTTTACTTTGATTTTTGTGAGTGATGTTGTATAGTCTCTCATGTTTCTTTATTTTGATTTGTGTGAGTGATATTGTATAGTCTCTCATGTTTCTTTACTTTGATATGTGTGAGTGATGTTGTACAGTCTCTCATGTTCCTTTACTTTGATATGTGTGAGTGATGTTGTATAGTCTCTCATGTTTCTTTACTTTGATATGTGTGAGTGATGTTGTATAGTCTCTCAAGTTTCTTTACTTTGATTTGTGTGAGTGATGTTGTATAGTCTCTCATGTTTCTTTACTTTGATATGAGTGAGTGATGTTGTATAGTCTCTAATGTTTCTTTACTTTGATATGTGTGAGTGATGTTGTATAGTCTCTCATGTTTCTTTACTTTGATATGTGTGAGTGATGTTGTATAGTCTCTCATGTTTCTTTACTTTGATTTGTGTGAGTGATGTTGAATAGTCTCTCATGTTTCTTTACTTTGATATGTGTGAGTGATGTTGTATAGACTCTCATGTTTCTTTACTTTGATATGTGTGAGTGATGTTGTATAGTCTCTCATGTTTCTTTACTTTGATTTGTGCGAGTGATGTTGTATAATCTCTCATGTTTCTTTACTTTGATACGTGTGAGTGATGTTGCATAGTCTCTCATGTTTCTTTACTTTGATATGTGTGAGTGATGTTTAATAGTCTCTCATGTTTCTTTACTTTGATATGTGTGAGTGATGTTGTATAGTCTCTCGTGTTCCTTTATTTTTATTAGTGATGTTGTATAGTCTCTCATGTTTCTTTACATTGAATTGTGTGAGTGATGTTGTATAGTCTCTCATGTTTCTTTACTTTGATTTGTGTGAGTGATGTTGAATAGTCTCTCATGTTGCTTTACTCTGATTTGTGTGAGTGATGTTGTATAGTCTCTCATGTTTTTTTATTTTGATTTGTGTGAGTGATGTTGTATAGTCTCTCATGTTTCTTTACTTTGATATGTGTGAGTGATGTTGAATAGTCTCTCGTGTTCCTTTACTTTGATATGTGTGAGTGATGTAGTATAGTCTCTCATGTTTCTTTATTTTGATTTGTGTGAGTGATGTTGTATAGTCTCTCATGTTTCTTTACTTTGATATGTGTGAGTGATGTTGTATAGACTCTCATGTTTCTTTACTTTGATATGTGTGAGTGATGTTGTATAGTCTCTCATGTTTCTTTACTTTGATTTGTGCGAGTGATGTTGTATAATCTCTCATGTTTCTTTACTTTGATACGTGTGAGTGATGTTGCATAGTCTCTCATGTTTCTTTACTTTGATATGTGTGAGTGATGTTTAATAGTCTCTCATGTTTCTTTACTTTGATATGTGTGAGTGATGTTGTATAGTCTCTCGTGTTCCTTTATTTTTATTAGTGATGTTGTATAGTCTCTCATGTTTCTTTACATTGAATTGTGTGAGTGATGTTGTATAGTCTCTCATGTTTCTTTACTTTGATTTGTGTGAGTGATGTTGAATAGTCTCTCGTGTTTCTTTACTCTGATTTGTGTGAGTGATGTTGTATAGTCTCTCATGTTTTTTTATTTTGATTTGTGTGAGTGATGTTGTATAGTCTCTCATGTTTCTTTACTTTGATATGTGTGAGTGATGTTGAATAGTCTCTCGTGTTCCTTTACTTTGATATGTGTGAGTGATGTAGTATAGTCTCTCATGTTTCTTTATTTTGATTTGTGTGAGTGATGTTGTATAGTCTCTCATGTTTCTTTACTTTGATATGTGTGAGTGATGTTGTATAGTCTCTCATGTTTCTTTACTTTGATATATGTGAGTGATGTTGCATAGTCTCTCATATTTCTTTACTTTGATATGTGTGAGTGATGTTGAATAGTCTCTCATGTTTCTTTACTTTGATATGTGTGAGTGATGTTGTATAGTCTCTCGTGTTCCTTTATTTTTATTTTTGTGAGTGATGTTGTATAGTCTCTCATGTTTCTTTATTTTGATATGTGTGAGTGATGTTGAATAGTCTCTCATGTTTCTTTACTTTGATTTGTGAGTGATGTTGTATAGTCTCTCATGTTTCTTTACTTTGATATGTGTGAGTGATGTTGTATAGACTCTCATGTTTCTTTACTTTGATATGTGTGAGTGATGTTGTATAGTCTCTCATGTTTCTTTACTTTGATTTGTGTGAGTGATGTTGTATAGTCTCTCATGTTTCTTTACTTTGATATGTGTGAGTGATGTTGTATAGTCTCTCATGTTTCTTTATTTTGATTTGTGTGAGTGATGTTGTATAGTCTCTCATGTTTCTTTACTTTGATATGTGTGAGTGATGTTGAATAGTCTCTCGTGTTTCTTTATTTTGATTTGTGTGAGTGATGTTGTATAGTCTCTCATGTTTCTTTACTTTGATATGTGTGAGTGATGTTGTATAGTCTCTCATGTTTCTTTACTTTGATTTGTGTGAGTGATGTTGTATAGTCTCTCATGTTTCTTTATTTTGATATGTGTGAGTGATGTTGAATAGTCTCTCATGTTTCTTTACTTTGATTTGTGTGAGTGATGTTGTATAGTCTCTCATTTTTCTTTACTTTGATATGTGTGAGTGATGTTGTATAGACTCTCATGTTTCTTTACTTTGATATGTGTGAGTGATGTTGTATAGTCTCTCATGTTTCTTTACTTTGATTTGTGTGAGTGATGTTGTATAGTCTCTCATGTTTCTTTACTTTGATATGTGTGAGTGATGTTGAATAGTCTCTCATGTTTCTTTACTTTGATATGTGTGAGTGATGTTGTATAGTCTCTCGTGTTCCTTTATTTTTATTTTTGTGAGTGATGTTGTATAGTCTCTCATGTTTCTTTACTTTGAATTGTGTGAGTGATGTTGTATAGTCTCTCATGTTTCTTTACTTTGATTTGTGTGAGTGATGTTGTATAGTCTCTCATGTTTTTTTATTTTGATTTGTGTGAGTGATGTTGTATAGTCTCTCATGTTTCTTTATTTTGATATGTGTGAGTGATGTTGAATAGTCTCTCATGTTCCTTTACTTTGATATGTGTGAGTGATGTTGTATAGTCTCTCATGTTTCTTTATTTTGATTTGTGTGAGTGATGTTGTATAGTCTCTCATGTTTCTTTACTTTGATATGTGTGAGTGATGTTGTATAGTCTCTCATGTTTCTTTAGTTTGATATGTGTGAGTGATGTTGCATAGTCTCTCATGTTTCTTTACTTTGATATGTGTGAGTGATGTTGAATAGTCTCTCATGTTTCTTTACTTTGATATGTCTGAGTGATGTTGTATAGTCTCTCGTGTTCCTTTATTTTTATTTTTGTGAGTGATGTTGTATAGTCTCTCATGTTTCTTTACTTTGAATTGTGTGAGTGATGTTGTATAGTCTCTCATGTTTCTTTACTTTGATTTGTGTGAGTGATGTTGAATAGTCTCTCATGTTTCTTTACTCTGATTTGTGTGAGTGATGTTGTATAGTCTCTCATGTTTCTTTATTTTGATTTGTGTGAGTGATGTTGTATAGTCTCTCATGTTTCTTTACTTTGATATGTGTGAGTGATGTTGAATAGTCTCTCGTGTTTCTTTATTTTGATTTGTGTGAGTGATGTTGTATAGTCTCTCATGTTTCTTTACTTTGATATGTGTGAGTGATGTTGTATAGTCTCTCATGTTTCTTTACTTTGATATGTGTGAGTGATGTTGTATAATCTCTCATGTTTCTTTATTTTGATATGTGTGAGTGATGTTGAATAGTCTCTCATGTTTCTTTACTTTGATTTGTGAGTGATGTTGTATAGTCTCTCATGTTTCTTTACTTTGATATGTGTGAGTGATGTTGTATAGACTCTCATGTTTCTTTACTTTGATATTTGTGAGTGATGTTGTATAGTCTCTCATGTTTCTTTACTTTGATATGTGTGAGTGATGTTGTATAGTCTCTCATGTTTCTTTACTTTGATATGTGTGAGTGATGTTGCATAGTCTCTCATGTTTCTTTACTTTGATATGTGTGAGTGATGTTGAATAGTCTCTCATGTTTCTTTACTTTGATATGTGTGAGTGATGTTGTATAGTCTCTCGTGTTCCTTTATTTTTATTTTTGTGAGTGATGTTGTATAGTCTCTCATGTTTCTTTACTTTGAATTGTGTGAGTGATGTTGTATAGTCTCTCGTGTTTCTTTACTTTGATTTGTGTGAGTGATGTTGAATAGTCTCTCATGTTTCTTTACTCTGATTTGTGTGAGTGATGTTGTATAGTCTCTCATGTTTTTTTATTTTGATTTGTGTGAGTGATGTTGTATAGTCTCTCATGTTTCTTTACTTTGATATGTGTGAGTGATGTTGAATAGTCTCTCATGTTCCTTTACTTTGATATGTGTGAGTGATGTTGTATAGTCTCTCATGTTTCTTTATTTTGATTTGTGTGAGTGATGTTGTATAGTCTCTCATGTTTCTTTACTTTGATATGTGTGAGTGATGTTGAATAGTCTCTCGTGTTTCTTTATTTTGATTTGTGTGAGTGATGTTGTATAGTCTCTCATGTTTCTTTACTTTGATATGTGTGAGTGATGTTGTATAGTCTCTCATGTTTCTTTACTTTGATATGTGTGAGTGATGTTGTATAGTCTCTCCTGTTTCTTTACTTTGAATTGTGTGAGTGATGTTGTATAGTCTCTCATGTTTCTTTACGTTGATTTGTGTGAGTGATGTTGAATAGTCTCTCATGTTTCTTTACTCTGATTTGTGTGAGTGATGTTGTATAGTCTCTCATGTTTCTTTATTTTGATTTGTGTGAGTGATGTTTTATAGTCTCTCATGTTTCTTTACTTTGATATGTGTGAGTGATGTTGAATAGTCTCTCGTGTTTCTTTATTTTGATTTGTGTGAGTGATGTTGTATAGTCTCTCATGTTTCTTTACTTTGATATGTGTGAGTGATGTTGTATAGTCTCTCATGTTTCTTTACTTTGATATGTGTGAGTGATGTTGTATAGTCTCTCATGTTTCTTTATTTTGATTTGTGTGAGTGATGTTGTATAGTCTCTCATGTTTCTTTACTTTGATATGTGTGAGTGATGTTGAATAGTCTCTCGTGTTTCTTTATTTTGATTTGTGTGAGTGATGTTGTATAGTCTCTCATGTTTCTTTACTTTGATATGTGTGAGTGATGTTGTATAGTCTCTCATGTTTCTTTACTTTGATATGTGTGAGTGATGTTGTATAGTCTCTCATGTTTCTTTATTTTGATATGTGTGAGTGATGTTGAATAGTCTCTCATGTTTCTTTACTTTGATTTGTGAGTGATGTTGTATAGTCTCTCATGTTTCTTTACTTTGATATGTGTGAGTGATGTTGTATAGACTCTCATGTTTCTTTACTTTGATATTTGTGAGTGATGTTGTATAGTCTCTCATGTTTCTTTACTTTGATATGTGTGAGTGATGTTGTATAGTCTCTCATGTTTCTTTACTTTGATATGTGTGAGTGATGTTGCATAGTCTCTCATGTTTCTTTACTTTGATATGTGTGAGTGATGTTGAATAGTCTCTCATGTTTCTTTACTTTGATATGTGTGAGTGATGTTGTATAGTCTCTCGTGTTCCTTTATTTTTATTTTTGTGAGTGATGTTGTATAGTCTCTCATGTTTCTTTACTTTGAATTGTGTGAGTGATGTTGTATAGTCTCTCGTGTTTCTTTACTTTGATTTGTGTGAGTGATGTTGAATAGTCTCTCATGTTTCTTTACTCTGATTTGTGTGAGTGATGTTGTATAGTCTCTCATGTTTTTTTATTTTGATTTGTGTGAGTGATGTTGTATAGTCTCTCATGTTTCTTTACTTTGATATGTGTGAGTGATGTTGAATAGTCTCTCATGTTCCTTTACTTTGATATGTGTGAGTGATGTTTTATAGTCTCTCATGTTTCTTTATTTTGATTTGTGTGAGTGATGTTGTATAGTCTCTCATGTTTCTTTACTTTGATATGTGTGAGTGATGTTGAATAGTCTCTCGTGTTTCTTTATTTTGATTTGTGTGAGTGATGTTGTATAGTCTCTCATGTTTCTTTACTTTGATATGTGTGAGTGATGTTGTATAGTCTCTCATGTTTCTTTACTTTGATATGTGTGAGTGATGTTGTATAGTCTCTCATGTTTCTTTACTTTGAATTGTGTGAGTGATGTTGTATAGTCTCTCATGTTTCTTTACTTTGATTTGTGTGAGTGATGTTGAATAGTCTCTCATGTTTCTTTACTCTGATTTGTGTGAGTGATGTTGTATAGTCTCTCATGTTTCTTTATTTTGATTTGTGTGAGTGATGTTTTATAGTCTCTCATGTTTCTTTACTTTGATATGTGTGAGTGATGTTGAATAGTCTCTCGTGTTTCTTTATTTTGATATGTGTGAGTGATGTTGTATAGTCTCTCATGTTTCTTTACTTTGATATGTGTGAGTGATGTTGTATAGTCTCTCATGTTTCTTTACTTTGATATGTGTGAGTGATGTTGTATAGTCTCTCATGTTTCTTTACTTTGATATATGTGAGTGAGGTTGAACAGTCTCTCATGTTTCTTTACTTTGATATGTGTGAGTGATGTTGTATAGTCTCTCGTGTTCCTTTATTTTGATTTTTGTGAGTGATGTTGTATAGTCTCTCATGTTACTTTATTTTGATTTGTGTGAGTGATGTTGTATAGTCTCTCATGTTTATTTACTTTGATTTTTTTGAGTGATGTTGTATAGTCTCTCGTATTTCTTTATTTTGATTTGTGTGAGTGATGTTGTATAGTCTCTCGTGTTTCTTTACTTTGATTTGTGTGAGTGATTTTGAATAGTCTCTCATGTTTCTTTACTTTGATTTTTGTGAGTGATGTTGTATAGTCTTTCATGTTTCTTTATTTTGATTTGTGTGAGTGATGTTGTATAGTCTCTCGTGTTTCTTTACTTTGATTTGTGTGAGTGATGTTGAATAGTCTCTCATGTTTCTTTACTTTGATTTTTGTGAGTGATGTTGTATAGTCTCTCATGTTTCTTTCTTTTGATTTGTGTGAGTGATGTTGTATAATCTCTCGTGTTTCTTTACTTTGATTTGTGTGAGTGATGTTGAATAGTTTCTCATATTTCTTTACTTTGATTTTTGTGAGTGATGTTGTATAGTCTCTCATGTTTCTTTATTTTGATTTGTGTGAGTGATGTTGTATAGTCTCTCAAGTTTCTTTACTTTGATTTGTGTGAGTGATGTTGTATAGTCTCTCATGTTTATTTACTTTGATATGTGTGAGTGATGTTGTATAGTCTCTCATGTTTCTTTACTTTGATATGTGTGAGTGATGTTGTATAGTCTCTCATGTTTCTTTACGTTGATATGTGTGAGTGATGTTGTATAGTCTCTCATGTTTTTTTACTTTGATTTGTGTGAGTGATGTTGTATAGTCTCTCATGTTTCTTTACTTTGACATGTGTGAGTGATGTTGCATAGTCTCTCGTGTTTCTTTACTTTGATATGTGTGAGTGATGTTGAATAGTCTCTCATGTTTCTTTACTTTGATATATGTGAGTGATGTTGTATAGTCTCTCGTGTTCCTTTATTTTTATTTTTGTGAGTGATGTTGTATGGTCTCTCATGTTTCTTTACTTTGAATTGTGTGAGTGATGTTGTATAGTCTCTCATGTTTCTTTACTCTGATTTGTGTGAGTGATGTTGTAAAGTCTCTCATGTTTCTTTATTTTGATTTGTGTGAGTGATGTTGTATAGTCTCTCATGTTTCTTTACTTTGATATGTGTGAGTGATGTTGAATAGTCTCTCGTGTCCCTTTACTTTGATATGTGTGAGTGATGTTGTATAGTCTTTCATGTTTCTTTATTTTGATTTGTGTGAGTGATGTTGTATAGTCTCTCATGTTTCTTTACTTTGATATGTGTGAGTGATGTTGTATAGTCTCTCATGTTTCTTTACTTTGATATGTGTGAGTGATGTTGCATAGTCTCTCATGTTTCTTTACTTTGATATGTGTGAGTGATGTTGAATAGTCCCTCATGTTTCTTTACTTTGATATGTGTGAGTGATGTTGTATAGTCTCTCGTGTTCCTTTATTTTTATTTTTGTGAGTGATGTTGTATAGTCTCTCATGTTTCTTTACTTTGAATTGTGTGAGTGATGTTGTATAGTCTCTCATGTTTCTTTACTTTGATATGTGTGAGTGATGTTGAATAGTCTCTCATGTTTCTTTACTCTGATTTGTGTGAGTGATGTTGTATAGTCTCTAATGTTTCTTTATTTTGATTTGTGTGAGTGATGTTGTATAGTCTCTCATGTTTCTTTACTTTGATATGTGTGAGTGATGTTGTATAGTCTCTCATGTTCCTTTACTTTGATATGTGTGAGTGATGTTGTATAGTCTCTCATGTTTCTTTACTTTGATATGTGTGAGTGATGCTGTATAGTCTCTCAAGTTTCTTTACTTTGATTTGTGTGAGTGATGTTGTATAGTCTCTCATGTTTCTTTACTTTGATATGTGTGAGTGATGTTGTATAGTCTCTCATGTTTATTTACGTTGATATGTGTGAGTGATGTTGTATAGTCTCTCATGTTTCTTTACTTTGATATGTGTGAGTCATGTTGTATAGTCTCTCAAGTTTCTTTACTTTGATATGTGTGAGTGATGTTGTATAGTCTCTCATGTTTCTTTACTTTGATATGTGTGAGTGATGTTGTATAGTCTCTCATGTTTTTTTACGTTGATATGTGTGAGTGATGTTGTATAGTCTCTCATGTTTCTTTACTTTGATTTGTGTGAGTGATGTTGTATAGTCTCTCATGTTTCTTTACGTTGATATGTGTGATTGATGTTGTATAGTCTCTCATGTTTCTTTTCTTTGATATGTGTGAGTGATGTTGTATAGTCTCTCATGTTTCTTTACTTTGATATGTGTGAGTGATGTTGCATAGTCTCTCATGTTTCTTTACTTTGACTTGTGTGAGTGATGTTGTATAGTCTCTCATGTTTCTTTACTTTGATATGTGTGAGTGATGTTGTATAGTCTCTCATGTTTCTTTACTTTGATATATGTGAGTGAGGTTGAATAGTCTCTCATGTTTCTTTATTTTGATATGTGTGAGTGACGTTGTATAGTCTCTCGTGTTCCTTTATTTTGATTTTTCTGAGTGATGTTGTATAGTCTCTCATGTTTCTTTACTTTGATTTGTGTGAGTGATGTTGTATAGACTCTCATGTTTCTTTACTTTGATTTGTGTGAGTGATGTTGTATAGTCTCTCATGTTTCTTTACTTTGATATGTGTGAGTGATGTTGTATAGTCTCTCATGTTTTTTTACGTTGATATGTGTGAGTGATGTTGTATAGTCTCTCATGTTTCTTTACTTTGATTTGTGTGAGTGATGTTGTATAGTCTCTCGTGTTTCTTTACGTTGATATGTGTGAGTGATGTTGTATAGTCTCTCATGTTTCTTTTCTTTGATATGTGTGAGTGATGTTGTATAGTCTCTCATGTTTCTTTACTTTGATATGTGTGAGTGATGTTGCATAGTCTCTCATGTTTCTTTACTTTGACTTGTGTGAGTGATGTTGTATAGTCTCTCATGTTTCTTTACTTTGATATGTGTGAGTGATGTTGTATAGTCTCTCATGTTTCTTTACTTTGATATATGTGAGTGAGGTTGAATAGTCTCTCATGTTTCTTTATTTTGATATGTGTGAGTGACGTTGTATAGTCTCTCGTGTTCCTTTATTTTGATTTTTCTGAGTGATGTTGTATAGTCTCTCATGTTTCTTTACTTTGATTTGTGTGAGTGATGTTGTATAGACTCTCATGTTTCTTTACTTTGATTTGTGTGAGTGATGTTGTATAGTCTCTCATGTTTCTTTACTTTGATATGTGTGAGTGATGTTGTATAGTCTCTCATGTTTCTTTACTTTGATATATGTGAGTGAGGTTGAATAGTCTCTCATGTTTCTTTATTTTGATATGTGTGAGTGATGTTGTATAGTCTCTCGTGTTCCTTTATTTTGATTTTTGTGAGTGATGTTGTATAGTCTCTCATGTTTCTTTATATTGATTTGTGTGAGTGATGTTGTATAGTCTCTCATGTTTCTTTACGTTGATATGTGTGAGTGATGTTGTATAGTCTCTCATGTTTCTTTTCTTTGATATGTGTGAGTGATGTTGTATAGTCTCTCATGTTTCTTTACTTTGATATGTGTGAGTGATGTTGCATAGTCTCTCATGTTTCTTTACTTTGATTTGTGTGAGTGATGTTGTATAGTCTCTCATGTTTCTTTACTTTGATATGTGTGAGTGATGTTGTATAGTCTCTCATGTTCTTTACTTTGATATATGTGAGTGAGGTTGAATAGTCTCTCATGTTTCTTTATTTTGATATGTGTGAGTGACGTTGTATAGTCTCTCGTGTTCCTTTATTTTGATTTTTCTGAGTGATGTTGTATAGTCTCTCATGTTTCTTTACTTTGATATATGTGAGTGAGGTTGAATAGTCTCTCATGTTTCTTTATTTTGATATGTGTGAGTGATGTTGAATAGTCTCTCATGTTTCTTTACTTTGATTTTTGTGAGTGATGTTGTATAGTCTCTCATGTTTCTTTATTTTGATTTGTGTGAGTGATGTTGTATAGTCTCTCGTGTTTCTTTACTTTGATTTGTTTGAGTGATGTTGTATAGTCTCTCAAGTTTCTTTATTTTGATATGTGTGAGTGATGTTGTATAGTCTCTCATGTTTCTTTACTTTGATATGTGTGAGTGATGTTGTATAGTCTCTCATGTTTCTTTACTTTGATATGTGTGAGTGATGTTGTATAGTCTCTCGTGTTCCTTTACTTTGATATGTGTGAGTGATGTTGCATAGTCTCTCATGTTTCTTTACTTTGATTTGTGTTAGCGATGTTGTATAATCTCTCGTGTTCCTTTACTTTTATTTGTGTGAGTGATGTTGTATAGTCTCTCGTGTTCCTTTACTTTGATTTTTGTGAGCGATGTTGTATAGTCTCTCGTGTTCCTTTACTTTGATATGTGTGAGTGATGTTGTATAGTCTCTTATGTTTCTTTATTTTGATTTGTGTGAGTGATGTTGAATAGTCTCTCATGTTTCTTTACTTTGATATGTGTGAGTGATGTTGTATAGTCTCTCATGTTCCTTTACTTTTATTTGTGTGAGTGATGTTGAATAGTCTCTCTTGCTTTGGTAAGTAAAAATAGCAAAAGGTTAGTGAGCATTAAAATGAAAAACAATAGGTACCCCAAAGCCGAAACATTTCAAAAATGAAATATCAAATTCGTAGGGAGAGGCAACATCGATACATTCCAAGAAAGGAAATATTATTTGAATTATGTTGGAGTTTCTAATTCTATGGTAGTCCTTGCATTTTTAATGAACTGTTATGCTTGAGGTGTAAGTTTGGAGGTAGTCCATACAGTTTGAGAAGACTGTTGTACTATATCTGTTAGTTCTGATGTATTCCGTACAATTAGGGAGGATTGGTGCTTTAGAGTTATTAGTTTTGATGTAATAACTATTGTTATTCCTTAGATATCAACATTATTTATCATCCATTATTATATATTTCATATCCGTTTCTTTATATTTTTCTACTATTATTTATGTCATATTAGGTTACACATATTTTATTAATTAATTCAACATAACTTTACAATATTGAACTATATATGATACATTATGCAAAGTATTGGGAAACAAGTTGCTAGAACTTATATCAATCCCTATCACTATATCATATTTGTATAAAGAACATACCCAGACTGTCCGTCTTTGTAATAATAGTACAGGCAGTACTCTGAAAATGCTGATCCGGCACAATAACCAGAACAGTAGCTGGTATAGTAATTACCATAAAAACTGTTATATTTATAACAGGTCTCAGCAGCAGACAGAGCTGAAGAAGAAAAAGAAGAACTTGTAACAAGAATACCACGATGGTTATCATTAGTGGTGGAGCACATCCTTCCGGAATACCTGACTGTATCCCAGATTTTAGTAGATTTTATTGCCAAAACTTCAGTTTTTGAAAGAAATAATTATTGTATTTGAAGAGTTGTCCCCGTCAATTGTGGATTCGACAATGCAGTTTTACTTGTCGATGCGTAACGGAGACAGTAAAATGGATGTTTGAGAACGTTAAATCCTTAGTTGACGCCACCATGTTTTAATTTATAATACAGTAACTTCTATTGTAATGCAAGACAAAAAATATGTTCATTCGGTCTTAACAAATGGTTTAAGCTTTGCAAAAATTAAAATGCCGAAGTATTGTAAATGACCTTGGAAAAAAAAACTTCATGACAAATCGTGACGTCACATGAAACTTTTCAGAGAAGAACATAAACTCCTGACGTTATTTCGCACATGTACGCGTCAATTTCGGATCAAATCCGATCAGAAATCATTTCATTTTATGAAATTAATTGACATGTTGAATTTTAAGAATTCAATATGGCGACTCATTCGCCCTAGAACCCTTAACTACGACATGTTGTATTTCTATATTGATAAAATATTAAATTTATTGAGTTATATTTGTCTCAGCCTGATGTTTGTTTGCAAAAGGTTATGAAAAAATCGTTTTAAATTTATATATATATCTAATTCCCCAAAAATAGCTTCTTTTGCAAAATGTTTGACCAAAGTCATGCTGAAGATTGCATTAGACCTATTCTGTATTTCTCTAAATTTTGATTTCACATTTAACACTTTAAGATTTGGTAAAAGTCTGGAACACTTACAGCAATGAGTGCTAATATTTTGTAAATATCTGTCGACACAATTTTATTTACTATCGGTCTTGAATTACACAATGTTATCTAACATACAATTCAAACGATATAATTTTAATTTGTTTACACATGCGTACTTCACAGTTCCGGAAGTATAAATAATAGCCTTTTATATAATATTTGACACTTGTACAAAGTAGTTACTTATTGTTCTATTTACAATGTTGTGATTTTATATGTGTTTTATATATTCTTGTTCTTTGTTTTTTTTTCTTCAAATCATTAAAAGTACTTTCATAATTATAATTAATAGATGCAGAATTAGTTAATAATGTCAACTTTCAAAATAATACAGAGCAGCTTTTAAGCGGTTTTGACTTTGTGTAATCATATGCTATTTTTACTTCTGTAATTAGGTTAAAAAGAGAAAAGTCTTCTGCTCCTTTTGTTAAGACAGGAGATCGGTATGGAGTTTGCAAGCGAAGGATCATCCATTGGTTGTTATCATACGAATGTTGACCAATCAACATTCTACTTTCCGCGGAAATGTCAAATAATAGGATTTTTTTATATTCTAATATTCTTTTTTGCTTTATAAACGATGACGTGATAAAACTCACGATATATTTCAATTTGCACATGCGTATTGTCTGACAAATTAAGAATATCATTAATAAGTGATTTCATGTATTTATACAGGACCGTTGACCATGCAAACATTAAAATGTTCGAATTTTTCTTTTTACGCATTCATTTTTTCGGAAAAAACACTTTCTGTCGACTTTGACTTTATAAACTGTCGTCTACCAGTGACGAAGTTTCTAATGAACGCTGGTGACATTGATGCATGCTAATTAATAATGTATATTGCGATGTTTTTAGCATTTCACTTGTTTAAGCTGCTAATATCAAAATGACATTAATTTGGAAACTGTAAGTAACTTAATTTCAACAGATTGTGTAATCTATGTAGAAAAACAACTGTAAAAATAAAGGTTAGTCGATATTGATATGACATACATTTCCATTACTTAATTCCACTTCAAAAAATAAGTTAAAGATTTTTTTCTATTGGCATCGAAATAATTCATGGAAGCCATATGTAACATTATTCTCGTTGCATTTTATCCTTCGCTGTTGCTCATAATACTTTTTACGAAAATAATGTTACCCATGTTAAAACTACATAAAAACTATGGCTTCCATTAATCATTACCGCCAGAAAATTGAGCGGTCATGTTTTTGTGGATTAGGGGTATCGATTTTGCCTCTTTCTTCGATTTTGATATTTGATTTTGGAATTTATTATTTTCTCCATTTTACTCTTAATTTGACTGTAGAATTAGATAATGATTTGGTTCTCGTTTGTCATACTTTTATTGAAAAAAATCACACAATCATTTGGGCCACGATATAGATGAAATACTGCGCAAAGTTGACGTTAAACACCAATCAATCAAATCAATCAAAATAATTTGGTTTTGGTTTGTCATATAATTTGGAAAAATTTGGAAAATTACAAAATAATTTGGTTCTCGTTTGTCATATAATTTTTTTGGACAATTACAAAATAATTTGGTTCTCGTTTATCATATAATTTTTATTGGGAATCACCAAATAATTTGGTTCTCGTTTGTCATATAATTTTATCGGAAAATTGCAAAATAATTTGGTTCTCGTTTGTCATATAATTTTATCGGAAAATTGCAAAATAATTTGGTTCTCGTTTGTCATATAATTTTATCGGAAAATTGCAAAATAATTTGGTTCTCGTTTATCATATAATTTTATTGGGAATCACAACATAATTTGGTTCTCGTTTGTCAATATAATTTTATTAGAGAATTACAAATTAATTTGGTTCTCGTTTGTCATACTTTTATTGAAAAATCACACAATCATTTGGGACACGATATAGATGGAATACTGCGCAAAGTTGACGTTAAACACCAATCAATCAAATCAATCAAAATAATTTGGTTCTCGTTTGTCATAGAATTTTATTGGAAAATTACCAAATAATTTGGTTCTCGTTTGTCATATAATTTTTTGGACAATTACAAAATAATTTGGTTCTCGTTTATCATATAATTTTATTGGGAATCACCAAATAATTTGGTTCTCGTTTGTCATATAATTTTATTGGGAATCACAAAATAATTTGGTTCTCGTTTATCATATAATTTTATTGGGAATCACAACATAATTTGTTTCTCGTTTGTCAATATAATTTTATTAGAGAATTACAAAATAATTTGGTTCTCGTTTGTCATATAATTTTATTGGGAATCACAAAATAATTTGGCTCTCGTTTGTCATATAATTTTATTGGGAATCACAAAATAATTTGGTTCTCGTTTGTCATTTAATTTTATTGGAAAGCACAAAATAATTTGGTTCTCGTTTGTCATATAAATCTATTAGAAAATCACAAAATAATTTGGTTCTCGTTTGCCATATAATTTTATTGGAAAGCACAAAATAATTTGGTTCTCGTTTGTCATATAATTTTATTGGGAATCACAAAATAATTTGGTTCTCGTTTGTCATATAATTTTATTGGGAATCACAAAATAATTTGGTTCTCGTTTGTCATTTAATTTTATTGGAAAGCACAAAATAATTTGGTTCTCGTTTGTCATATAAATCTATTAGAAAATCACAAAATAATTTGGTTCTCGTTTGCCATATAATTTTATTGGAAAGCACAAAATAATTTGGTTCTCGTTTGTCGTATAATTTTATTGGGAATCACCAAATAATTTGGTTCTCGTTTGTCATATAATTTTATTGGGAATCACAAAATAATTTGGTTCTCGTTTGTCATATAATTTTATTGGGAATCACAAAATAATTTGGTTCTCGTTTGTTATATAATTTTATTGGGAATCACAAAATAATTTGGTTCTCGTTTTTGGCATATAATTTTATTGGAATATTACAAAATAATTTGGTTCTTGTTTGTCTTATAATTTTATTGGAAAATTGCAAAATAATTTGGTTCTCGTTTGTCGTATGATTTTATTGGGAATCACAAAATAATTTGGTTCTCGTTTGTCATATAATTTTATTGGAAAATTACAAAATAATTTAGTTCTCGTTTGTCATATAATATTATCGGAAAATTACAAAAATAATTCGGTTCTCTTTGTCATATAATTTTATTGGACAATTCAATTACAAAATAATTTGTTTCTCGCTTGTCAAATATTTTTTTGGAAATCACAAAATAATTTGATTCTTTTTTGTCGTGTAATTTTATTGGAAAAATCACAAAATAATTTGGCGCTCTTTGTCATATAATTTTATTGGCGAATAACAAAATGATTTTATTCTCATGGGTGAATAACAAGTTGTCCAAAAATATTTACGTCCAGCATTTTACCAACGCTAGGTATTAACTGATTTCAAACCAACTACAAAGTTTAAACCAAGAAAAGAAAGTGGTCTCTCGCTTACATAAAACACTGAGGTTTTTCAAAACGCCGGATTATGTCTGGCAAGAATGAAATTCTGACGATGGGATATTTTGCCTCTGTTTCGGAGACTGATGGAGTACATTTCTCGACGGGTGCATGGAAATCTCCACAGGAACTTATTGTACAAATACGTTCATCATCAATTGATTGGAAGGTCGAGTAATCTTAGTCTATAGGTGGAGGTAGACCAATAGGCCCATACAGGACACTCACAATTGGTGTACACAACATCTGCCGCGACTACCTATGCACGAGATAGATTGACCTCAGCTTTCATAGATTACTTTATTTAGGGACCATAATTGTTAAACATGAGTATGTCCAATAACCCATGTCAATGCAGAAGCACTGACTACTGGACTAATGAAGCACTCAGGAGACTAATAGTCTACCAGCAGAGATATCGATTAAATGGGCGCACAATTGTTTTGAGAACATCATGTTCCTTGAAAGTAATTTAAAATACAACTTGCAGCAGCTACTAGTTTTGTTGTGAGTTTTGAGTGGTCCTCGGGGGTCCGTTGTAGAGAATTTTTTTTTTTTTTTTTCTATTATATTCTCTTTTTTTCTATTTCAATCCACTATGCAAAAATCTTAATGCAATGAGTGTTAAAGTCAAACAGTTGTGTTTTTCAACGCCACAAATTTTTCAGGCATGTTCCACACTATATAACAAAAAAGTGTAATATTGCATCATCTTTTCTTATATAATGAAAGTAAAAAAAAACAAATTTGATGGAAATGATTTTTTAAATCAGCGAATTTGAAGTAACCCATATATATAACTCAATATTGATCTCGGTAAGGTTTTACGAAATAAATCTAAATTTGCTATAGAAAGTTGACAATATCCCCTACTATAAAAAAAAAAAAAAAAAAAAAAAATGTGTTTCTTCTTTTCCCCTCTTAATTATTATAATAATTACCTTTTTTAAGAAAATTATAAAATGCAAATACTCACCCAAAAGGCTCACAAAAATTAAAATGAAACAACTGCAGAATTTCATTTTGCAACCTTTCTGTATTGGGTCTTTATTTGTTGTGTACCACAGAGCACTTAGATACGCGCACCTCTAAAAAGACGTATCTCATTGAATGTTCAAAAAAGAAGCTATCTCATTGCATTCATGTTTAAACAAGAATGCAATTATGCAAATTTAACTTATCAAATTACCAATATAATTGGGTTGTAACCATTTCTGCATATTTCGACCAAAAAAAAGAAAACTATTTAAGCACTGTCAAATTACGGAAGATAGTAGTTTGTGTTTTCAATTAAAAAAAACTATTGAAGATTAATATTACTCTCTGATATTTCAAGACAATATATTCATCCGGGGATGTACAAATGTAGTCTTTATATCTTAAAAGAGAACTGAATAAAAATCTTACAACACATAAAACCGTAAGATGTATTTAAATGCTACGTTTTTTATTTTACTAACACTCTGTTCTAAGAGCTTACGATGTACGATGAAATCATTTAGTATACTATAACGTCAAAACAATCATATCAACATGTACTCAATTTGATTAAATTTGATTTATGTTAATCATACATTTTGTATTCCGATTTCTATACGAACGGAGTAAAACTGACCGCCAACGGTATAACTGAAATATTGTTGAAAGTGGCGTAGCTTACGAAAAATGGAAGATATAAAGGCGAGACATGTACAAATCGTAAATCAATACCGAAAGACGAAAATTTGGCAAGCAAATTTAAAACAAAAGAGAGCATCAGATAATACTTGACGTGAACAAATACAGGACATTTAATATGAGCAACACGAACCCAGTCAACAACCGGAAGTGACCAACTTGCTCAGGTAGATTAAACAGGTCTACTCCACATGTGGAGCCCCTCGCAGGGTCCATGTCCAGGAAACGTTGTGTACGATGTAATAAGGATTCCGACAGTGCAAGCAGATTCCAAGTCATTTGTGAGACAAAAACACTGTAAGGTTAAAACAAAAATTAATTTGCGATTGGAAACTGACTCTCGAACAGCGCAGATCGTGTTAATCGACAACGAAAAAAAACATTTCTTCTAATTTCCCTGTCTTGGTACAGGTATTTCAATGCAAAAAAGTGTCTGTGTTAAACTAGTTTCATGGACTAATATATTTTAATTGAAAATCAAGTAAAAAGTAATAATTGAAACATAATCATACAATATTAACAATTTGACTCAATAAAAGATACGAAGCACTTCTTTAATAATTATTAACACCACATTCAACGCATAATGTTTAATTTGTAATGTTAGACAATTCAATTTCACCAATATGTACACAACGTATCATTTTACTAACAGCGAAGGTTTGTGTTCAGAAATCTAGTTTTGTTTTAACTTAGGTGCTTCTATCAAGCCAGGAAAGTGAACGGTCATGTATATATGTGTTAGGATTATTACAGTCACGTCCGATTCTAAATTCTACCACGAACAATCACCTCTCGTCTTAACAGAACTCACTAAACAAATAAAAGACCATAACATATGACGTTGGAAATCCAGGTCCTGAGTTGGGATGGGCACAACAATATGGCGGGGTTAAACCCGTTACTGATATCCCAATCCTCCCCTCAATGTTTTCAAAGTTCTTAATAAACATATTTTGTTTTCACTAAGCATTGTTTTTACACTTCCGCTGATTAGAGATTCGCCACCAAAATGTCGGCTCTCACTCGCCAACTTTCAATGTGCATTAATTATTAAGTAACCGTTTTAATTTCTGAAGATATGTCTTGTTTATTAACATTTACTAATATGGCGATCTATACTTCTAAATGTCTGTTAAACTGGATACAAATTAATTAATATATGACAAAAACTCTGAATCAGATTTTTTTTTTCCTCCACCAAAATAAGAATATTTTTTTCAGCAACATTGGGAATCAGAATATTATTTTTTTTTAAATATAACCTTTGTCTCTTTCTACGATTTTTTCAGTTAGATCTTGGAAATGTTCCAACAATATTTTATATTGAATTTCGAATCTCGAATCTCGAACTTTAGAAATTGAAATTCGAATCTTAAATCTCGAATGATCCTTCTGTAATTTTTACGGTATAACACATCTAGCTTTTAAAATATTGTATTGTCCGTTTGTTTTTATGATTATCTCTACAAAAATGGAATTAATGAAAAATCATACTAGTAAATGAAAGTAATTTTGAAATAGTTTTTTGTATTAATTGTTTAATTATAATATTAAAACCGTATTACTATGCATTGACTGAAAATTCAGACAAAAAGTTAATTTCAATGTACTGTTACAATATTCTTGCATGCTCTAAAAAAAATTATATTGGCTGCTCGTCAATATCAGTAGAACCTATCAGATAGACCATAAACAAAAATGTATTGTATTATTCCTGTAAACCTCTATCAGTTCTTGGTAAGAGGAAATACAGGGATTTTCAAATATGTTTTTTTTTACAAATTGTTAAATGGAAATTTAATCAACTGTATAATATATAAACAGATAAATTAAAGTTTGGTGTCAAATATAAATTTTAAAAAGCTGTTTTCGTACCTTCTATGTATAGGCGACAAAATAACATTATAGAGTGATAAAAATCTATTGTTATCAAGATAGACAGCAGAGATAAAGACAATTTGATAGTGTGTTAAATTAATGTATGTGTCCTCAAACTGGTTGCTTTAACAAAATATTTAAATTTGTCATTTAGTAAAAACCCAGTCGTAAACCTCCTTGACTGACCATGTTTTTACGCAACCAAGCCACATATAGCCGTAATTTGGGTAAGAACAAAACTCAGTCTTGAATATATGACTCGCACATCTAGGAAAATATTTGATCGTAGTGTATTCTTATGTGAACTTCACAGAAAAGTTTGAAGATATCAAAGGGGTAATCCGAGGACATACGTCGAAGAAGGACATACAATACACCGGCCAAACGAAATAGGACATCGGGTCAAACAATGATCTACAAAACACTACACTGAATACTAAAGATTGAGCAACGCCAACCCCACAAAAAAACTAATGTGCTGCGGAATGGTGCGCAGCTCCTGCTTCATTAGTGGCAACCCTCGTGTTACTCTTGTGATAAGTCACGAAAGAAGAAATGAAGACAAATTGCGACTACAACAAAACGGAACATGAACATGCCAAGATTGTACCCATACACAAAAACAAAGGCTTTAAAATTACAGTACAAGTTATAGAACAATTTCAATTTTTCCGTTGTTGTCAAAAGTTTTAGAAAAAAAAAATTTCTAAATATTTGATACACTTTTAGAAACATATAAATGTTTACACATCTGCTTTCTGGTAACAGCTTTAACAGCTTTAATAGATGAAACGTCAAAGGAAATAAACGATGAAAATATATATATAGCATAGGTGTTATATTAATAGATTTGGTAAAACTTTTTTATGTATATAACAAGTGTGAACACAGAAATGTGCTGTCCAAAAGGCAAGTGTGGATGTCAATATTTCATATTATTAACTTTAAAAAAAAATTCATGGACACATATTTGCGTTTTACCTTTTAAATTTGCATTGTCGTGGCATTTTAGCGTTTTTCCTTTTATATTTGCGTTTTTCCTTTTAAATTTGCATTGTCGTGGCATTTTAGCGTTTTTCCTTTTATATTTGCGTTTTTCCTTTTAAATTTGCATTGTCGTGGGATTTTAGCGTTTTTCCTTTTAAATTTGCATTTTACCAGTTAAATCGCACGGTCATCTAAATCACCCGCTGAGTAGAGAGATTACGTAATACTGTAGTCGTCACTAGCTCATTGAATATGACGATCTATAGTATTATATTATCGTGTATCTATACGTATTTATTTATTTATTTATTATTATTATTTATGTCATACTAGTCTGGCCCTTAATAAATTTAGTGTATTCAAATACACAATAATCCATCAATTGTTGCGTATTTGATTTTCATGTCGTATTTTAACCTAATGCGATGTTTATTAAGAAATGTGACTTTAAATGTATTAAAATATTAGCAAAGTGTGATACACGTACAGAATACGTATACTGTTGTCACTTCACTATTACTTGTTTATCATGCGAGAAATACATTAACCTTGTAATACCTATGCTGAGACTATTTACTAAAAAATGAATTAAGTATATATTAAACTATCGGTCTCTATTAAGCTATTTATGTCTTGTTTTATAGCACAGGATTGTGTATGTACAGCGTCAAAGTTATTGTGTTTTAAAAGTTCTGATTATTGTAATGAGGCACCTTAATGAACAATAAATATTTTTGTTGATGATATAAAACAAATAATCATAACCCTATGTATACGTAACGTACGCGCCCTTGTCCGATCCAACAGAAATATGTAATTTACATGTAAACACTATTTTGTCAGTTAATTAGATTGATCAATAAATACAGGATTTTTAATTTCTTCAAATGTTTATATAATTCCCTGATAAATATAAGAACAATCTATAATAGTATTATATTATTGTTTATTTATTTGTACCATTCTGGATGATAATAACTTTAGCTATTCAATACACAATAATCCATCAATCGTTGTGTATTTTACAGTAGTTATGTATATTTGATTTCTTGATTTTGTTTTTCAGGATCTAGAACTATGCACTCATATTTATTTCTCAATTTGATGATGATTTAAATGTAAACGTTTAATATTTTCACGGAGATTCAACATTATAATTTATGTTTATTTATTTTACAGGCGATTCATGCATTTTAGTGGCCTTACCGTTCATCATTACGAACATATTGTTATATGGTAAATTACTTTAAGCCTTACAAATCGGGTAGCCTATTGTGCGACATTATATCCAACTTAATCATGATTCGCTTCGATAACTCTGTAATTTATTAGGGGCTTGTTTTCGATAAAAAAAAAATATGTATATGGATATTTTTTTTAAATAATCGCTAATACAGTGTTAAACATCGATTTGTATGCATCTGAAAGCAAAGCTCGGAGCTAAGAAATTATTCATATGAATATACGTTTACAAAAATGAAATTCACTTCTGTAAACATCTGTTTTATAGGCCTTGTATTAAAATATGTGTTGAAATAGTGTAACACAATTGAATTTTCTATAATTCAGAGAGAACACATTTGTTGTCCCCACAAGAGTTACATGTCTAGAGGCCTTTTCCTCATAATAATTAATATTTATATTAAACATTAATACTATTACTATATAAGCAAACCTGAAATATGCTCTCCAAACTTCATTTTTCACTATTTTTTATAATTAAAAAAAGTCATGTTATGAAAGAAATAATTTTCTAATAAAAATTAACTTTTAAAAATAGAACTTCATTTCCATTGTAAGAATATATATATATGATCTATTTTCTTTCCTTAATGTATACATATTTTACTGTTTTAAGGTGTATTATTTCTGTTAAAATTTTAATTAATGGTTTATTTTCCTATTGGATTTTTTTAACCAAAAAAAAATGACCAACTTTACTCTTACATAAAATATATTATTTCATTTCTCATTAGTTTTATAACTTCTTTATTTCAATTTTTCTTCTTAAATCAATATAAATTTACTTCATTTTCATTAGATTTGAATCAATATTTTTATTGAACTACTTGATGATGCAAATATATATATATACCACATGTTCAATCTTTAAAAAAAATAATCCACAACCCATAATATACTCGTTTTATCCTTGTAATTCAACATTTCATTGACAAAAATAAACTTTTCAAAAGAAAATATTATTTATAACACGAAACTAGATGACCCCTATATGACCCGAATGCTATTCTCTTATCCAAACATATCCGGGTATTTAATAATAACACTTTTTTTTAGCAATCAATTTTAATCGTTTCATTTATATAAATCTTTATTCAATAATTCGTCTATTTTATTAACAAAAATAAACTATTGTAAAGAAAATATTACTTATTAGCAAAGTGTATGAATGGATCAGAGACTATATTATGTAACCTTGTACATGTCAATAAAAAAAAATATCGGATGTAAACAAAGCGTGCGATATTAAAAATACGAATGAAAACACATAAATTGTGCCTACATTGTAGGAATAATGACATTCTTTTCATAAGAAAGGATAAAACATTGAAATTTCACCCCGAGATCAAAATATTACTAAAACTAGGATGTCAACAAACAACATGCATAACCAACAAAACACGTGACGCTATAAAAAAAAAATCGTTAACTAATGAAATAGAAAATTGAAGAACAACTTTTAAAAATATTTTATTGAATAAAAATACAATAATGAATGGAGTATATATGTGTGCATCAATTCAATCATTACAACCTGTTCATAGGAAAACAAAGACCAATCACTATTTCTAACAGGCATAACAAATATTGAAACTGATAGTTTAATCAGTTCATTTCTTTGTAACTTCTCTGTCAGTTTGAGAAATAAAGATTTACAAAAGAATTTTTACAAAAATATACATGAATATATAATTGACAACCGAGGTACTTTTAAAACTAACAAATTTTTGTTTCTGAAATTATTTCTGCCGTGTAACGGTTGCACATTGAATATCATAAATCTTTTTATAGCAATATATCGAGAGGAAACAATTCTAGCCTGCATCACACCCACCTTTATTTATCTCTTTACAGATTTGTAAGCTATTTTTGGAAGTTATTAATTTTTTTAACTTTATTATATTCGGGTTCTGTATACACCTCTGTTTTATTAATAGTGTTATTTTTATATTTAAAAAATGGCATTCCATACTATAGTGATATTCATCACCAATTTCCTATTTTTGACAGAATACACATACTCTTCTGTTTCTTTCTATGTTTTGCCATCGGCCACACTCAACAGGAAGTTTATGGTTCTGACAGGAAATCATAAAATTTTATTACTCCAATACAATATACACTTGGGCAGTAAACACAACAGGTGGTACACCTGAGAACAAGATCTCTGGGCATGACACTGGACAACAATTTAAATCAACATCAAATTGAAATAAATATGAGTGCACTTTGCTAATATTTTAATACATTTAAAGTCACATTTCTTAATAAACATCGCATTAAGTTAAAATACGACATGAAAATCAAATACGCAACAATTGATGGATTATTGTGTATTGAATACACTAAATTTATTAAGGGCCAGACTAGTATGACATAAATAATAATAATAAATAAATAAATAAATACGTATAGATACACGATAATATAATACTATAGATCGTCATATTCAATGAGCTAGTGACGACTACAGTATTACGTAATCTCTCTACTCAGCGGGTGATTTAGATGACCGTGCGATTTAACTGGTAAAATGCAAATTTAAAAGGAAAAACGCTAAAATCCCACGACAATGCAAATTTAAAAGGAAAAACGCAAATATAAAAGGAAAAACGCTAAAATGCCACGACAATGCAAATTTAAAAGGAAAAACGCAAATATAAAAGGAAAAACGCTAAAATCCCACGACAATGCAAATTTAAAAGGAAAAACGCAAATATAAAAGGAAAAACGCTAAAATCCCACGACAATGCAAATTTAAAAGGAAAAACGCTAAAATCCCACGACAGTGCAAATTTAAAAGGAAAAACGCATATATAAAAGGAAAAACGCTAAAATCCCACGACAATGCAAATTTAAAAGGAAAAACGCTAAAATTCCACGACAATGCAAATTTAAAAGGAAAAACGCTAAAATCCCAAGACAATGAAAATTTAAAAGGAAAAACGCTAAAATCCCACGACAATGCAAATTTAAAAGGAAAAACGCAAATATAAAAGGAAAAACGCTAAAATGCCACGACAATGCAAATTTAAAAGGTAAAACGCAAATATAACAAGACAATTCGCTAATTTAACTGGTAAACGCTAATATAAGTGGTAATCTTTAATTATTTGCATTTTACCGGGCATATTTGCATTTTCTATTTCCTAGTGAATTCGTAAATTTACATAGAAATCGGAGATATTTCGTCATAAAATTTCACACATGGTTTTGTCTATCATATTTCTTGAAGACAAACATAAAATTGTATTGCATTTATCAATATTTTATGAGTGTCAACAGTTTTTTCAACACCGTATTTGTTTCTCGATACAGCCGCCCGATTACAGTGACCCGTGACCCACTTTAGCACGTTCTAGAAGTTTTTTCTTAATAATGTTGTGTAATTATAGTGTCATTATTTACTTATTATTAAGATCAAAATATATGAATTATCAGACAGCTGATTTTAATTTGACTTGGCTCTTACTAAAGTCATAAAAATTTTGGTCATACACGATTAGACTCTTAAATTATTAAATCTGAAATCTCTCAAGGTTCACTATTGGACCCTATATTATTTCTGTTACGTATTGATGATTTGATTCTTTGCAATCTGGTGGTTAGGGGTTAGGAATATGGTGTTTAACGCCACTTTCAACAATATCTCAGTTATATCATGGTCAGTTTTATCGGTGGATGACACTAGAATACCCGAAGAAAAGGAGAAAACCACTGACCTGTTGCATGTCAATAAAAACTTTATCACATAAAGTTGTATCGAGTACACCTCGCCAAGAATGGGATTCGAACTCACAACTTTAGTGTTGATAGGCACTGGTTGTATCGATAGTTGTAAATCCCAACTACCATGCGATCACGACCATGACGGCCTTTGTTTACCCTTCCGGAGCACCCGAGTTCACCCCGTGTTTTTAATTAGGTTCGTGTTGCTCGATCTTTAGATTTCCGCGTAGTGTTTTTTAGATCGCTTTTTGTCCGTTTGTCCTATTTTCTTTTGGTCATTGTGTTATCTGTCGGATTTACGGATTCTGATTACTCCCTTTGGTATCTTCAAACTCCTCTTACAATCTGAACCAAAAGACTCATTTGCTGGTGATAGCACTATGTCAGTCAACGATTGAGATATTGATGTTGTCAACAGACAATTAAATGTTATACTTGTAGATATCTTAAATTAAAGAGAGCAAAACTAAATGCTTTTGAATATTTTGAAACCCCATTGTATGTGCATAGCTTGCAGACAAAAACTTCAAAATATTCCTCGTTCTATAGAAGACATTTCATTTTTATCTTAAACTACATCTGAAAAGCTTCTATGTATATACTTTATAATTCGTTAACTAGGAAATTTCAAATTAGTGTAAAAATTATTTTATTTATAAAAGCAAACATGAGATATTTCATATTGATAACAAGATGGATTCGGATGGAGAAACACTTTTACAAATTCCTATACTTTGAAATGAATGCATAGATAAACAGCAGGACGGCTGGCAATTGATGTAATTGACTGACCAAATTATAATTTACTCTTTTTTAATTAGTCAACACAAGTGAAATATCAGTGAATACGTAAATACACGTAGTTGGTTTGTTTATGGTGATTAATGCCACTTTCAACAATATTCCAGTTATATCGTGGCGGTCAGATATATTGATGGAGGAAACCGGGGTACCCCGAGAAAATCACCGACCTGTAGCAAGTCACAGACAAACTTTATCACATAATGGTGTATCGAGTACACTTAGACATGAACGGGGATCGAACCCACAACTTTAGTGGTGATAGGCACTGATTGCAAAGATAGTTGTAAATCAAACTACCATACGATCAAACAACGGCCCATAATACATGTAGTAGTTTTGTAATCATCAATATCACTTATAAATAAAGAAGTCAAATCAATATAATCTATGCATATTTTTGGCTTTAAGATATAAATAAACGCAAGAAAAGTGCGAAGGGGCAATTAATAATGGACTGTCCATGGACATCGACAACATTTGGCACGAGACACAGAACGAAGACCAACAAAAAGGCATAACACAGAAAACTAAACAGATGAGCAACATGAACCCCACCATTAAAACCGGGATGATCCCAGGCACTCGCTAATGGTAAGCAGTTCCTGTTTCATATGACACCCATCGTTTTATTCACCGTCAAGTCCGGTAAGAGTGGTGTCCGTGGTAGAGGAATTAATATATCTCTTAAAAGGAAAAAGATCTATTATCATTTGATAAATTGATATTTCGTAGCGGTCAACCAGTTCGTGATGACGACCGTAGAATTTTGAAGCCATGACTTCGTGGGGTTAGGGCTGTGGTGTTTAACGCCACTTGCAACAATATTTCAGTTATATCGTGTTGGTCAGTTTTATTGGTGGAAGAAAACGGAGTACACAGAGAAAACCACCGACCTGTCGTAAGTGACTGACAAATGTTCACATATAGTTATATCGAGTACAACTCGCTAGCGATTGCTTAGCTTGAATAGCTTTTGCGTCAGTATATTTATTGAATTATTAGTATTGTCGATGTCTGACAATCCTTTTATTAAATCAGATGTGTCCAATATATTAGTTAATCGTGGGGCTTGTGTTGTTCATTTTACGTTTTTAGTTCCGTGTTGTAATATCTGCTACGTTTTCTGAGTAAAAGCGGTGTTCGGTTAGTGTTTACTCTATTTGTTTTGAAGGGGTTTCATGTATTTCATGCTGTGTGTATTTATTTAAATGTAATGTTGTCTAAAAAGTAGCATAACGGATGTCACCAGGGAAGCAGGAACTGCCTACCTTTAAAACACAAATGACTTCTCCACCGGATTACAGTAGGGCACCAGGGAAGCAGGAACTGCCCCTTTAAAACACAGATGACTTCTCCCCCGGATTACAGTAGGTCACCAGGAAAGCAGGAACTGTCTACCTTTAAAACACAGATGACTTCTCTCCCGGATTACAGTAGGTCACCAGGGAAGCAGGAACTACCCCTTTAAATCACAGATGACTTCTCCCCCGGATTAGAGTAGGTCACCAGGGAAGCAGGAACTGCCTGCCTTTAAAACACAGATGACTTCTCCCCCGGATTACAGTAGGTCACCAGGGAAGCAGGAACTGCCTACCTTTAAAACACAGATGACTTCTCCCCCGGATTACAGTAGGTCATCAGGGAAGCAGGAACTGCCTACCTTTAAAACACAGATGACTTCTCCCCCGGATTACAGTAGGTCACCAGGGAAGCAGGAACTGCCTACCTTTAAAACACAGATGACTTCTCCCCCGGATTACAGTAGGTCACCAGGGAAGCAGGAACTGCCTACCTTTAAAACACAGATGACTTCTCCACCGGATTACAGTAGGTCACCAGGGAAGCAGGAACTGCCCCTTTAAAACACAGATGACTTCTCCCCCGGATTACAGTAGGTCACCAGGGAAGCAGGAACTGCCTACCTTTAAAACACAGATGACTTCTCCACCGGATTACAGTAGGTCACCAGGGAAGCAGGAACTGCCCCTTTAAAACACAGATGACTTCTCCCCCGGAATACAGTAGGTCACCAGGGAAGCAGGAACTGCCTACCTTTAAAACACAGATGACTTCTCCCCCGGATTACAGTAGGTCACCAGGGAAGCAGGAACTGCCTACCTTTAAAACACAGATGACTTCTTCCCCGAATTACAGTAGGTCACCAGGGAAGCAGGAACTGCCTACCTTTAAAACACAGATGACTTCTCCCCCGGATTACAGTAGGTCACCAGGGAAGCAGGAACTGCCTACCTTTAAAACACAGATGACTTCTCCCCCGGATTACAGTAGGTCACCAGGGAAGCAGGAACTGCCTACCTTTAAAACACAGATGACTTCTCCCCCGGATTACAGTAGGTCACCAGGGAAGCAGGAACTGTCTACCTTTAAAACACAGATGACTTCTCCCCCGGATTACAGTAGGTCACAAGGGAAGCAGGAACTGTCTACCTTTAAAACACAGATGATTTCTCCCCCGGATTACAGTAGGTCACCAGGGAAGCAGGAACTGCCTACCTTTAAAACACAGATGACTTCTCCCCGGGATTACAGTAGGTCACCAGGGAAGCAGGAACTGCCTACCTTTAAAACACAGATGACTTCTCCCCGGGATTACAGTAGGTCATCAGGGAAGCAGGAACTGTCTACCTTTAAAACACAGATGACTTCTCCCCCGGATTACAGTAGGTCACCAGGGAAGCAGGAACTGCCTACCTTTAAAACACAGATGACTTCTCCCCCGGATTACAGTAGGTCACCAGGGAAGCAGGAACTGTCTACCTTTAAAACACAGATGACTTCTCCCCCGGATTACAGTAGGTCACCAGGGAAGCAGGAACTGCCTACCTTTAAAATACAGATGACTTCTCCCCCGGATTACAGTAGGTCATCAGGGAAGCAGGAACTGCCTACCTTTAAAACACAGATGACTTCTCCCCGGGATTACAGTAGGTCACCAGGGAAGCAGGAACTGTCTACCTTTAAAACACAGATGACTTCTCCCCCGGATTACAGTAGGTCACCAGGAACTGCCTACCTTTAAAACACAGATGACTTCTCCCCCGGATTACAGTAGATCACCAGGGAAGCAGGAACTGTCTAGCTTTAAAACACAGATGACTTCTCCCCGGATTACGGTAGGTCACCAGGGAAGCAGGAACTGTCTACCTTTAAAACACAGATGACTTCTCCCCCGGATTACAGTAGATCACCAGGGAAGCAGGAACTGCCTACCTTTAAAACACAGATGACTTCTCCCCCGGATTACAGTAGGTTACCAGGGAAGCAGGAACTGTCTACCTTTAAAACACAGATGACTTCTCCCCCGGATTACAGTAGGTCACCAGGGAAGCAGGAACTGCCTACCTTTAAAACACAGATGACTTCTCACCCGGATTACAGTAGATCACCAGGGAAGCAGGAACTGTCTACCTTTAAAACACAGATGACTTCTCCCCCGGATTACAGTAGGACACCAGGGAAGCAGGAACTGCCTACCTTTAAAACACATATGATTTCTCCCCAGGATTACAGTAGGTCACCAGGGAAACAGGAACTGCCTACCTTTAAAACACATATGACTTCTCCCCCGGATTACAGTAGGTCACCAGGGAAGCAGGAACTGCCTACCTTTAAAACACATATGACTTCTCCCCCGGATTACAGTAGGTCACCAGGGAAGCAGGAACTGCCCACCTTTAAAACACAGATAACTTCTCCCCCGGATTACAGTAGGTCACCAGGAAAGCAGGAACTGTCTACCTTTAAAACACAGATGACTTCTCACCCGGATTACAGTAGGTCACCAGGGAAGCAGGAACTGCCTACCTTTAAAATACAGATGACTTCTCCCCCGGATTACAGTAGGTCATCAGGGAAGCAGGAACTGCCTACCTTTAAAACACAGATGACTTCTCCCCGGGATTACAGTAGGTCACCAGGGAAGCAGGAACTGTCTACCTTTAAAACACAGATGACTTCTCCCCCGGATTACAGTAGGTCACCAGGAACTGCCTACCTTTAAAACACAGATGACTTCTCCCCCGGATTACAGTAGATCACCAGGGAAGCAGGAACTGTCTAGCTTTAAAACACAGATGACTTCTCCCCGGATTACGGTAGGTCACCAGGGAAGCAGGAACTGTCTACCTTTAAAACACAGATGACTTCTCCCCCGGATTACAGTAGATCACCAGGGAAGCAGGAACTGCCTACCTTTAAAACACAGATGACTTCTCCCCCGAATTACAGTAGGTCACCAGGGAAGCAGGAACTGTCTACCTTTAAAACACAGATGACTTCTCCCCCGGATTACAGTAGATCACCAGGGAAACAGGAACTGCCTATCTTTAAAACACAGATGACTTCTCCCCCGGATTACAGTAGGTCACCAGGAACTGCCTACCTTTAAAACACAGATGACTTCTCCCCCGGATTACAGTAGATCACCAAGGAAGCAGGAACTGCACCTTTAAAACACAGATGACTTCTCCCCCGGATTACAGTAGGTCACCAGGGAAGCAGGAACTGTCTACCTTTAAAACACAGATGACTTCTCCCCCGGATTACAGTAGAACACCAGGGAAGTAGAAACTGTCTACCTTTAAAACACAGATGACTTCTCCCCCGGATTACAGTAGAACACCAGGGAAGTAGAAACTGTCTACCTTTAAAACACAGATGACTTCTCCCCCGGATTACAGTAGATCACCAGGAAGCAGGAACTGCCTACCTTTAAAACACAGATGACTTCTCCCCCGGATTACAGTAGGTCACCAGGAACTGCCTACCTTTAAAACATAGATGACTTCTCCCCCGGATTACAGTAGGTCACCAGGAACTGCCTACCTTTAAAACACAGATGACTTCTCCCCCGGATTACAGTAGATCACCAGGGAAGCAGGAACTGCCCCTTTAAAACACAGATGACTTCTCCCCGGCATTACAGTAGGTCACCAGGGAAGCAGGAACTGCCTACCTTTAAAACACAGATGACTTCTCCCCCGGATAACAGTAGGTCACCAGGAACTGCCTACCTTTAAAACATAGATGACTTCTCCCCCGGATTACAGTAGGTCACCAGGAACTGCCTACCTTTAAAACACAGATGACTTCTCCCCCGGATTACAGTAGATCACCAGGGAAGCAGGAACTGCCCCTTTAAAACACAGATGACTTCTCCCCGGCATTACAGTAGGTCACCAGGGAAGCAGGAACTGTCTACCTTTAAAACACAGATGACTTCTCCACCGGATTACAGTAGGTCACCAGGGAAGCAGGAACTGTCTACCTTTAAAACACAGATGACTTCTCCCCCGGATTACAGTAGGTCACCAGGGAAGTAGGAACTGCCTACCTTTAAAACACAGATGACTTCTCCCCCGGATTACAGTAGGTCACCAGGGAAGCAGGAACTGTCTACCTTTAAAACACAGATGACTTCTCCCCCGGATTACAGTAGGTCACCAGGAACTGCCTACCTTTAAAACACAGATGACTTCTCCCCCGGATTACAGTAGATCACCAGGGAAGCAGGAACTGTCTAGCTTTAAAACACAGATGACTTCTCCCCGGATTACGGTAGGTCACCAGGGAAGCAGGAACTGTCTACCTTTAAAACACAGATGACTTCTCCCCCGGATTACAGTAGATCACCAGGGAAGCAGGAACTGCCTACCTTTAAAACACAGATGACTTCTCCCCCGAATTACAGTAGGTCACCAGGGAAGCAGGAACTGTCTACCTTTAAAACACAGATGACTTCTCCCCCGGATTACAGTAGATCACCAGGGAAGCAGGAACTGCCTATCTTTAAAACACAGATGACTTCTCCCCCGGATTACAGTAGGTCACCAGGAACTGCCTACCTTTAAAACACAGATGACTTCTCCCCCGGATTACAGTAGATCACCAAGGAAGCAGGAACTGCACCTTTAAAACACAGATGACTTCTCCCCCGGATTACAGTAGATCACCAGGAAGCAGGAACTGCCTACCTTTAAAACACAGATGACTTCTCCCCCGGATTACAGTAGGTCACCAGGAACTGCCTACCTTTAAAACATAGATGACTTCTCCCCCGGATTACAGTAGGTCACCAGGAACTGTCTACCTTTAAAACACAGATGACTTCTCCCCCGGATTACAGTAGATCACCAGGGAAGCAGGAACTGCCCCTTTAAAACACAGATGACTTCTCCCCGGCATTACAGTAGGTCACCAGGGAAGCAGGAACTGCCTACCTTTAAAACACAGATGACTTCTCCCCCGGATAACAGTAGGTCACCAGGAACTGCCTACCTTTAAAACATAGATGACTTCTCCCCCGGATTACAGTAGGTCACCAGGAACTGCCTACCTTTAAAACACAGATGACTTCTCCCCCGGATTACAGTAGATCACCAGGGAAGCAGGAACTGCCTATCTTTAAAACACAGATGACTTCTCCCCCGGATTACAGTAGGTCACCAGGAACTGCCTACCTTTAAAACACAGATGACTTCTCCCCCGGATTACAGTAGATCACCAAGGAAGCAGGAACTGCACCTTTAAAACACAGATGACTTCTCCCCCGGATTACAGTAGGTCACCAGGGAAGCAGGAACTGTCTACCTTTAAAACACAGATGACTTCTCCCCCGGATTACAGTAGAACACCAGGGAAGAAGAAACTGTCTACCTTTAAAACACAGATGACTTCTCCCCCGGATTACAGTAGAACACCAGGGAAGTAGAAACTGTCTACCTTTAAAACACAGATGACTTCTCCCCCGGATTACAGTAGATCACCAGGAAGCAGGAACTGCCTACCTTTAAAACACAGATGACTTCTCCCCCGGATTACAGTAGGTCACCAGGAACTGCCTACCTTTAAAACATAGATGACTTCTCCCCCGGATTACAGTAGGTCTCCAGGAACTGCCTACCTTTAAAACACAGATGACTTCTCCCCCGGATTACAGTAGATCACCAGGGAAGCAGGAACTGCCCCTTTAAAACACAGATGACTTCTCCCCGGCATTACAGTAGGTCACCAGGGAAGCAAGAACTGCCTACCTTTAAAACACAGATGACTTCTCCCCCGGATAACAGTAGGTCACCAGGAACTGCCTACCTTTAAAACATAGATGACTTCTCCCCCGGATTACAGTAGGTCACCAGGAACTGCCTACCTTTAAAACACAGATGACTTCTCCCCCGGATTACAGTAGATCACCAGGGAAGCAGGAACTGCCCCTTTAAAACACAGATGACTTCTCCCCGGCATTACAGTAGGTCACCAGGGAAGCAGGAACTGTCTACCTTTAAAACACAGATGACTTCTCCACCGGATTACAGTAGGTCACCAGGGAAGCAGGAACTGTCTACCTTTAAAACACAGATGACTTCTCCCCCGGATTACAGTAGGTCACCAGGGAAGTAGGAACTGCCTACCTTTAAAACACAGATGACTTCTCCCCCGGATTACAGTAGGTCACCAGGGAAGCAGGAACTGTCTACCTTTAAAACACAGATGACTTCTCCCCCGGATTACAGTAGGTCACCAGGAACTGCCTACCTTTAAAACACAGATGACTTCTCCCCCGGATTACAGTAGATCACCAGGGAAGCAGGAACTGTCTAGCTTTAAAACACAGATGACTTCTCCCCGGATTACGGTAGGTCACCAGGGAAGCAGGAACTGTCTACCTTTAAAACACAGATGACTTCTCCCCCGGATTACAGTAGATCACCAGGGAAGCAGGAACTGCCTACCTTTAAAACACAGATGACTTCTCCCCGGGATTACAGTAGGTCACCAGGGAAGCAGGAACTGTCTACCTTTAAAACACAGATGACTTCTCCCCCGGATTACAGTAGATCACCAGGGAAGCAGGAACTGCCTATCTTTAAAACACAGATGACTTCTCCCCCGGATTACAGTAGGTCACCAGGAACTGTCTACCTTTAAAACACAGATGACTTCTCCCCCGGATTACAGTAGATCACCAGGGAAGCAGGAACTGCCCCTTTAAAACACAGATGACTTCTCCCCGGCATTACAGTAGGTCACCAGGGAAGCAGGAACTGCCTACCTTTAAAACACAGATGACTTCTCCCCCGGATAACAGTAGGTCACCAGGAACTGCCTACCTTTAAAACATAGATGACTTCTCCCCCGGATTACAGTAGGTCACCAGGAACTGCCTACCTTTAAAACACAGATGACTTCTCCCCCGGATTACAGTAGATCACCAGGGAAGCAGGAACTGCCCCTTTAAAACACAGATGACTTCTCCCCGGCATTACAGTAGGTCACCAGGGAAGCAGGAACTGTCTACCTTTAAAACACAGATGACTTCTCCACCGGATTACAGTAGGTCACCAGGGAAGCAGGAACTGTCTACCTTTAAAACACAGATGACTTCTCCCCCGGATTACAGTAGGTCACCAGGGAAGTAGGAACTGCCTACCTTTAAAACACAGATGACTTCTCCCCCGGATTACAGTAGGTCACCAGGGAAGCAGGAACTGTCTACCTTTAAAACACAGATGACTTCTCCCCCGGATTACAGTAGGTCACCAGGTAAGCAGGAACTGCCTACCTTTAAAACACAGATGACTTCTCCACCGGATTACAGTAGGTTACCAGGGAAGCAGGAACTGCCTACCTTTAAAACACAGATGACTTCTCCCCCGGATTACAGTAGGTCACCAGGGAAGCAGGAACTGCCTACCTTTAAAACACAGATGACTTCTCCCCCGGATTACAGTAGATCACCAGGGAAGCAGGAACTGTCTACCTTTAAAACACAGATGACTTCTCCCCCGGATTACAGTAGGTCACCAGGGAAGCAGGAACTGCCTACCTTTAAAACACAGATGACTTCTCCCCCGGATTACAGTAGGTCACCAGGGAAGAAGGAACTGCCTACCTTTAAAACACAGATGACTTCTCCCCCGGATTACAGTAGGTCACCAGGAACTGCCTACCTTTCAAACACAGATGACTTCTCTCCCGGATTACAGTATATCACCAGGGAAGCAGGAACTGCCTACCTTTAAAACACAGATGACGTCTCCCCCGGATTACAGTAGGTCACCAGGGAAGCAGGAACTGCCTACCTTTAAAACACAGATGACTTCTCCCCCGGATTACAGTAGGTCACCAGGGAAGCAGGAACTGCCTACCTTTAAAACACATATGATTTCTCCCCAGGATTACAGTAGGTCACCAGGGAAACAGGAACTGCCTACCTTTAAAACACATGACTTCTCCCCCGGATTACAGTAGGTCACCAGGGAAGCAGGAACTGCCTACCTTTAAAACACATATGACTTCTCCCCCGGATTACAGTAGGTCACCAGGGAAGCAGGAACTGCCCACCTTTAAAACACAGATAACTTCTCCCCCGGATTACAGTAGGTCACCAGGGAAGTAGGAACTGCCTACCTTTAAAACACAGATGACTTCTCCCCCGGATCACAGTAGGTGACCAGGGAAGCAGGAACTGCCTACCTTTAAAACACAGATGACTTCTCCCCCGGATTACAGTAGATCACCAGGGAAGCAGGAACTGCCTACCTTTAAAACACAGATGACTTCTCCCCCGGATTACAGTAGGTCACCAGGGAAGCAGGAACTGCCTACCTTTAAAACACAGATGACTTCTCCCCCGGATTACAGTAGGTCACCAGGGAAGCAGGAACTGTCTACCTTTAAAACACAGATGACTTCTCCCCCGGATTACAGTAGGTCACCAGGGAAGCAAGAACTGCCTACCTTTAAAACACAGATGACTTCTCCCCCGGATTACGGTAGGTCACCAGGGAAGCAGGAACTGTCTACCTTTAAAACACAGATGACTTCTCCCCCGGATTACAGTAGGTCACAAGGGAAGCAGGAACTGTCTACCTTTAAAACACAGATGATTTCTCCCCCGGATTACAGTAGGTCACCAGGGAAGCAGGAACTGCCTACCTTTAAAACACAGATGACTTCTCCCCGGGATTACAGTAGGTCACCAGGGAAGCAGGAACTGCCTACCTTTAAAACACAGATGACTTCTCCCCGGGATTACAGTAGGTCATCAGGGAAGCAGGAACTGTCTACCTTTAAAACACAGATGACTTCTCCCCCGGATTACAGTAGGTCACCAGGGAAGCAGGAACTGCCTACCTTTAAAACACAGATGACTTCTCCCCCGGATTACGGTAGGTCACCAGGGAAGCAGGAACTGTCTACCTTTAAAACACAGATGACTTCTCCCCCGGATTACAGTAGGTCACCAGGGAAGCAGGAACTGCCTACCTTTAAAATACAGATGACTTCTCCCCCGGATTACAGTAGGTCATCAGGGAAGCAGGAACTGCCTACCTTTAAAACACAGATGACTTCTCCCCGGGATTACAGTAGGTCACCAGGAAAGCAGGAACTGTCTACCTTTAAAACACAGATGACTTCTCCCCCGAATTACAGTAGGTCACCAGGAACTGCCTACCTTTAAAACACAGATGACTTCTCCCCTGGATTACAGTAGATCACCAGGGAAGCAGGAACTGTCTAGCTTTAAAACACAGATGACTTCTCCCCGGATTACGGTAGGTCACCAGGGAAGCAGGAACTGTCTACCTTTAAAACACAGATGACTTCTCCCCCGGATTACAGTAGATCACCAGGGAAGCAGGAACTGCCTAGCTTTAAAACACAGATGACTTCTCCCCCGAATTACAGTAGGTCACCAGGGAAGCAGGAACTGTCTACCTTTAAAACACAGATGACTTCTCCCCCGGATTACAGTAGATCACCAGGGAAGCAGGAACTGCCTATCTTTAAAACACAGATGACTTCTCCCCCGGATTACAGTAGGTCACCAGGAACTGCCTACCTTTAAAACACAGATGACTTCTCCCCCGGATTACAGTAGATCACCAAGGAAGCAGGAACTGCACCTTTAAAACACAGATGACTTCTCCCCCGGATTACAGTAGGTCACCAGGGAAGCAGGAACTGTCTACCTTTAAAACACAGATGACTTCTCCCCCGGATTACAGTAGAACACCAGGGAAGTATAAACTGTCTACCTTTAAAACACAGATGACTTCTCCCCCGGATTACAGTAGATCACCAGGAAGCAGGAACTGCCTACCTTTAAAACACAGATGACTTCTCCCCCGGATTACAGTAGGTCACCAGGAACTGCCTACCTTTAAAACATAGATGACTTCTCCCCCGGATTACAGTAGGTCACCAGGAACTGCCTACCTTTAAAACACAGATGACTTCTCCCCCGGATTACAGTAGATCACCAGGGAAGCAGGAACTGCCCCTTTAAAACACAGATGACTTCTCCCCGGCATTACAGTAGGTCACCAGGGAAGCAGGAACTGTCTACCTTTAAAACACAGATGACTTCACCCCCGATTACAGTAGGTCACCAGGGAAGCAGGAACTGTCTACCTTTAAAACACAGATGACTTCTCCCCCGGATTACAGTAGGTCACCAGGGAAGTAGGAACTGCCTACCTTTAAAACACAGATGACTTCTCCCCCGGATTACAGTAGGTCACCAGGGAAGCAGGAACTGTCTACCTTTAAAACACAGATGACTTCTCCCCCGGATTACAGTAGGTCACCAGGTAAGCAGGGACTGCCTACCTTTAAAACACAGATGACTTCTCCCCCGGATTACAGTAGGTTACCAGGGAAGCAGGAACTGCCTACCTTTAAAACACAGATGACTTCTCCCCCGGATTACAGTAGGTCACCAGGGAAGCAGGAACTGCCTACCTTTAAAACACAGATGACTTCTCCCCCGGATTACAGTAGATCACCAGGGAAGCAGGAACTGTCTACCTTTAAAACACAGATGACTTCTCCCCCGGATTACAGTAGGTCACCAGGGAAGCAGGAACTGCCTACCTTTAAAACACAGATGACTTCTCCCCCGGATTACAGTAGGTCACCAGGGAAGCAGGAACTGCCTACCTTTAAAACACAGATGACTTCTCCCCCGGATTACAGTAGGTCACCAGGAACTGCCTACCTTTAAAACACAGATGACTTCTCTCCCGGATTACAGTAGATCACCAGGGAAGCAGGAACTGCCTACCTTTAAAACACAGATGACTTCTCCCCCGGATTACAGTAGGTCACCAGGGAAGCAGGAACTGCCTACCTTTAAAACACAGATGACTTCTCCCTCGGATTACAGTAGGTCACCAAGGAAGCAGGAACTGCCTACCTTTAAAACACATATGATTTCTCCCCAGGATTACAGTAGGTCACCAGGGAAACAGGAACTGCCTACCTTTAAAACACAGATGACTTCTCCCCCGGATTACAGTAGGTCACCAGGGAAGCAGGAACTGCCTACCTTTAAAACACATATGACTTCTCCCCCGGATTACAGTAGGTCACCAGGGAAGCAGGAACTGCCCACCTTTAAAACACAGATAACTTCTCCCCCGGATTACAGTAGGTCACCAGGGAAGTAGGAACTGCCTACCTTTAAAACACAGATGACTTCTCCCCCGGATCACAGTAGGTGACCAGGGAAGCAGGAACTGCCTACCTTTAAAACACAGATGACTTCTCCCCCGGATTACAGTAGGTCACCAGGGAAGCAGGAACTGCCTACCTTTAAAACACAGATGACTTCTCCCCCGGATTACAGTAGGTCACCAGGGAAGCAGGAACTGCCTACCTTTAAAACACAGATGACTTCTCCCCCGGATTACAGTAGGTCACAAAGGAAGCAGGAACTGTCTACCTTTAAAACACAGATGATTTCTCCCCCGGATTACAGTAGGTCACCAGGGAAGCAGGAACTGCCTACCTTTAAAACACAGATGATTTCTCCCCCGGATTAGAGTAGGTCACAAGGGAAGCAGGAACTGTCTACCTTTAAAACACAGATGATTTCTCCCCCGGATTACAGTAGGTCACCAGGGAAGCAGGAACTGCCTACCTTTAAAACACAGATGACTTCTCGCCCGGATTACAGTAGGTCACCAGGGAAGCAGGAACTGCCTACCTTTAAAACACAGATGATTTCTCCCCCGGATTACAGTAGGTCACCAGGGAAGCAGGAACTGCCTACCTTTAAAACACATATGACTTCTCCCCCGGATTACAGTAGGTCACCAGGGAAGCAGGAACTGCCTACCTTTAAAATACATATGACTTCTCCCCTGGATTACAGTAGGTCACCAGGGAAGCAGGAACTGCCTACCTTTTAAACACAGATGACTTCTCCCCCGGATTACAGTAGGACACCAGGGAAGTAGGAACTGCCTACCTTTAAAACACAGATGACTTCTCCCCCGGATTACAGTAGGTCACCAGGGAAGCAGGAACTGCCTACCTTTAAAACACAGATGACGTCTCCCCTGGATTACAGTAGGTCACCAGGGAAGCAGGAACTGCCTACCTTTAAAACACAGATGACTTCTCCCCCGGATTACAGTAGGTCACCAGGAACTGCCTACCTTTAAAACACAAATGACTTCTCTCCCAGATTACAGTAGGTCACCAGGGAAGCAGGAACTGCCTACCTTTAAAACACAGATGACTTCTCCCTCGGATTACAGTAGGTCACCAGGGAAGCAGGAACTGCCTACCTTTAAAACACAGATGACGTCTCCCCTGGATTACAGTAGGTCACCAGGGAAGCAGGAACTGCCTACCTTTAAAACACAGATGACTTCTCCCCCGGATTACAGTAGGTCACAAAGGAAGCAGGAACTGTCTACCTTTAAAACACAGATGATTTCTCCCCCGGATTACAGTAGGTCACCAGGGAAGCAGGAACTGCCTACCTTTAAAACACAGATGATTTCTCCCCCGGATTACAGTAGGTCACAAGGGAAGCAGGAACTGTACCTTTAAAACACAGATGATTTCTCCCCCGGATTACAGTAGGTGACCAGGGAAGCAGGAACTGCCTACCTTTAAAACACAGATGACTTCTCCCCCGGATTACAGTAGGTCACCAGGGAAGCAGGAACTGCCTACCTTTAAAACACAGATGACTTCTCCCCCGGATTACAGTAGGTCACCAGGGAAGCAGGAACTGTCTACCTTTAAAACACAGATGACTTCTCCCCCGGATTACAGTAGGTCACCAGGGAAGCAAGAACTGCCTACCTTTAAAACACAGATGACTTCTCCCCCGGATTACAGTAGGTCACCAGGGAAGCAGGAACTGCCTACCTTTAAAACACAGATGACTTCTCCCCCGGATTACAGTAGGTCACCAGGGAAGCAGGAACTGCCTACCTTTAAAACACAGATGACTTCTCCCCCGGATTACAGTAGGTCACAAAGGAAGCAGGAACTGTCTACCTTTAAAACACAGATGATTTCTCCCCCGGATTACAGTAGGTCACCAGGGAAGCAGGAACTGCCTACCTTTAAAACACAGATGATTTCTCCCCCGGATTAGAGTAGGTCACAAGGGAAGCAGGAACTGTCTACCTTTAAAACACAGATGATTTCTCCCCCGGATTACAGTAGGTCACCAGGGAAGCAGGAACTGCCTACCTTTAAAACACAGATGACTTCTCGCCCGGATTACAGTAGGTCACCAGGGAAGCAGGAACTGCCTACCTTTAAAACACAGATGATTTCTCCCCCGGATTACAGTAGGTCACCAGGGAAGCAGGAACTGCCTACCTTTAAAACACATATGACTTCTCCCCCGGATTACAGTAGGTCACCAGGGAAGCAGGAACTGCCTACCTTTAAAATACATATGACTTCTCCCCTGGATTACAGTAGGTCACCAGGGAAGCAGGAACTGCCTACCTTTTAAACACAGATGACTTCTCCCCCGGATTACAGTAGGACACCAGGGAAGTAGGAACTGCCTACCTTTAAAACACAGATGACTTCTCCCCCGGATTACAGTAGGTCACCAGGGAAGCAGGAACTGCCTACCTTTAAAACACAGATGACTTCTCCCCCGGATTACAGTAGGTCACCAGGGAAGCAGGAAATGCCTACCTTTAAAACACAGATGACTTCTCCCCCGGATTACAGTAGGTCACCAGGGAAGCAGGAACTGTCTATCTTTAAAACACAGATGACTTCTCCCCCGGATTACAGTAGATCACCGAGGAAGCAGGAACTGCCTACCTTTAAAACACAGATGACTTCTCCCCCGGATTACAGTAGGTCACCAGGGAAGCAGGAACTGCCTACCTTTAAAACACAGATGACTTCTCCCCCGGATTACAGTAGGTCACCAGGGAAGCAGGAACTGTCTACCTTTAAAACACAGATGACTTCTCCCCCGGATTACAGTAGGTCACCAGGGAAGCAGGAACTGTCTACCTTTAAAACACAGATGACTTCTCCCCCGGATTACAGTAGGTCACCAGGGAAGTAGGAACTGCCTACCTTTAAAACACAGATGACTTCTCCCCCGGATTACAGTAGGTCACCAGGGAAGTAGGAACTGCCTACCTTTAAAACACAGATGACTTCTCCCTCGGATTACAGTAGGTTACCAGGGAAGCAGGAACTGCCTACCTTTAAAACACAGATGACTTTTCCCCCGGATTACAGTAGGTCACCAGGAACTGCCTACCTTTAAAACACAAATGACTTCTCTCCCGGATTACAGTAGGTCACCAGGGAAGCAGGAACTGCCTACCTTTAAAACACAGATGACTTCTCCCTCGGATTACAGTAGGTCACCAGGGAAGCAGGAACTGCCTACCTTTAAAACACAGATGACGTCTCCCCTGGATTACAGTAGGTCACCAGGGAAGCAGGAACTGCCTACCTTTAAAACACAGATGACTTCTCCCCCGGATTACAGTAGGTCACAAAGGAAGCAGGAACTGTCTACCTTTAAAACACAGATGATTTCTCCCCCGGATTACAGTAGGTCACCAGGGAAGCAGGAACTGCCTACCTTTAAAACACAGATGATTTCTCCCCCGGATTACAGTAGGTCACAAGGGAAGCAGGAACTGTACCTTTAAAACACAGATGATTTCTCCCCCGGATTACAGTAGGTCACCAGGGAAGCAGGAACTGCCTACCTTTAAAACACAGATGACTTCTCCCCCGGATTACAGTAGGTCACCAGGAACTGCCTACCTTTAAAACACAGATGACTTCTCCCCCGGATTACAGTAGGTCACCAGGGAAACAGGAACTGCCTACCTTTAAAACACAGATGACTTCTCCCCCAGATTACAGTAGGTCACCAGGGAAGCAGGAACTGTCTATCTTTAAAACACAGATGACTTCTCCCCCGGATTACAGTAGATCACCGGGGAAGCAGGAACTGCCTACCTTTAAAACACAGATGACTTCTCCCCCGGATTACAGTAGGTCACCAGGGAAGCAGGAACTGCCTACCTTTAAAACACAGATGACTTCTCCCCCGGATTACAGTAGGTCACCAGGGAAGCAGGAACTGTCTACCTTTACAACACAGATGACTTCTCCCCCGGATTACAGTAGGTCGCCATGGAAGTAGGAACTGCCTACCTTTAAAACACAGATGACTTCTCCCCCGGATTACAGTAGGTCACCAGGGAAATAGGAACTGCCTACCTTTAAAACACAGATGACTTCTCCCCCGGATTACAGTAGGTCACCAGGGAAGCAGGAACTGCCTACCTTTAAAACACAGATGATTTCTCCCCCGGATTACAGTAGGTCACCAGGAAAGCAGGAACTGCCTACCTTTAAAACACAGATGACTTCTCCCCCGGATTACAGTAGGGATCGTGTTATTCTATCTTTAGTTTTCCCTGTAATGTTTTGTAGATCATTGTTTGTGGTTTTTTGGGGATTTTTTTTTGCCATTGTGATGGCTGTCTTTCTTCGATTTACGGCTTCTGATTACCCCTTTGACATCTTCAAACTTTTGACCATTGTGATGTCCGTCATTCTTCGATTAACGGTTTCTGATTACCCCTTTGGTATCTTCAAACTATTCTGAATTAGTTCTCGTTTTCTAGTTCGTTCAATCTATGTTTTTTAGAATTATAATACTCAGTCTACGTGATGAAAAGTGACATGGAAACCATGGCTTTTTTAAAGAATTGATAGCAAATAAAATATGAATTAATTAATGAACAGCAATGAGATTTAGTAAACTCTAAGAATATCCAGCTTAAAAATTTAAATGTGCATGATTTTTTTTATCATTTCCGTTTCCTCAGGTTTCGTCAGTAAATCATGAAATTTTGCATTATTTTTTTACGGCACGACAAATTCACTCCATTCGTCTCTTCTATTAGTAAACAATATTTACCTTGATTTTTGAGATTGTGTCCACATCTATTCGCATACAGAATAGATGGAATTAATGCAGTAATTTCATTTTTGTTGCTAGAGTTATCCTTCATTGAACACAAACCGTATAGATTGAAACTAAGGCATCCCGCAAATACAGAGTTATTTCCCTTTTAGAGTACAAAAGTCTTCACCGGAAATATCCCAGGCTTTTCTTTTTAAACCTTCATGAGGTGAGGTCATCATAAATTTCTGACTTAATTTTTTGTTAAAAACCCTTCCCACCCATTCCCTGTATATAATCTGAACAAGATACTGCTGTTGTGCAACTACTTGTCAGCTCCAATATTGTAGTTCGGATTACATATAAACAAATGTCGGCACGGCTGTAGATGATCAGAAATGGAACTGTAATGCTTTCCTAGCCAGTGAAGACAAGTCATTGTAGCTGTTTCCGTACAAACTGTACAATCGAGTTGACCTCTGTACCCAGGGTCAATTCAAGTGTGTTAAAGTTTTTTATAAATATTGTAAATAATTCGTTTTCAAAGTTTTCGAAAAACGTTAATTTAATTTTAATTTTCGTTGGATGGAACAATTCACTTTTGAACTCCATGCCAGGAGTTAGTGCTTTTATATGATATGGTTGAATGATTGATGAACATTTTGCACTCCATGCAAGGAGTTTTGTCAACTTTGCACTCCATGCCAGGAGTTTATTTGAACGAACTTTGCACTCCCATGCCAGGAGTTTATTTGAACTTTGCACTCCATGCCTGGAGTTTTTCTAGACTTTGCACTCCATGCCAGGAGTTTACTTTTTATGAACATTTTTTGCTCCATGCCGGGAGTTTTAATGATTTTACAAAATATTCAAATTTCTACGGCCGTGACCAAACTTTCGCCAATCTGTAATTTAGCGTAATAAAACTTTAATTTCTTTACTGAATATTTGTTATATTGCCATTGATAATTATCATGTCAATAATGATATACTGTTACAATATTCTTGTAATTTCTAAATATTTCGTTGGCAGCTATTCCATATTAGATTAACCAATCGAAAATGACAAACAAAATATTTATTGTAAAATTCGTGGAAGCTGCCATTAAGGGAGCGACCATTTAACTTGAAGGGGGGATTATGGTTTTTTTCTAAAAAAAATATTGATTTCCAATGTTGCTGAAAATAATATTCTGATTTTGGTGGAGGGAAAAAAAAATAATCTGATTCAGAGTTTTTGTCATATAACCTAATGTTGTATTCTGGAAAAAAAATTCGCGCTTTGCGCGACAAATTAAAAAAAATATTCTAACAAAAAACCATAACCCCCTACTCGGGGATAGGATCCCCCCTTTTTATGTGAAAAAAAATTTCCCCGTTTTTTTCTTTCTTTTTGGTATTTTTGTGATTAACTTGTGCTATATCATCAGATAAATCTCACTATTTCATATCATCAGAGAAATCTCACTATTTCCTCCAGTTTACTATCCAGCCCCTGCCACGATCAATATTAATATACTAGAAGGTAACTTCAAATGGAACGTCTCGCGAGTGAATTCCGATTAAATTCAAGGACTAAATCGCCTTTCATGACTGAAAAGCAAGTTGATTCTAACAGATAAATGATCGAAGTAAGGATTGATGCCCGCTTTTCGATTGGTAAGTGTTTGATTGTTATTATATAGATAGGATTCCCCGAATTTTTCCTGGGAGAAATGTAGGTCAGCCCAGAGAAGCTAGTTACCTTCTAGTATATTAATATTGATCGTAGCAGGGGCTGGATAGTAAACTGGAAGAAATAGTGAGATTTCTCTTGATGATATGAAATAGTGAGATTTCTCTGATGATATAGCACAAGTTAATCACAAAAATACCAAAAAGAAAGAAAAAAACGGGGAATTTTTTTTTACCAAAAAAGGGGGGATCCTATCCCCGAGTACCTGTGTCCCCTGCAAGTTAAATGGTCGGTCCCTAATTCTATTTAAAAGGAAGTACATTTGTTGTTCGGTGTATTTTTACAAATTGTTTACAATGGAGATTTAATCACTCGTAAGAAATGATAAGCATTGTACTAATATGCACAGGCGCTCGTGGCACGGACCACCCCCCTTTTTCTAACTTTCTGTTTACAAATTTATTTTCAATAAAATTTCTTTATTTCTTTATTATTTCATCTCTTTTTCCTTATTTTAACTTGTTCGTGTCAATATTCATACAATCTTATGTCAACATCAAATTGCATGTGTCGACCCTATATAGAATACACAAGGCATGCAACTCGGCAGGTTTAAAAATCGGGTCAGAAAAGTTCCAAAAATTAAAATTTATATTTTTGGAACTTTTCTGACCATTTCGTTGAAGTTAATGCAGTGGTACGTCACTTCCGTCAGCTGTGGGTCCTTATACGAAATATTTGGCAATAAATGTGTGAAAATCTTAAAATTCTGGAGAACTGAGCTATCGTATGCACAAAACAAAAACAGGGGCAACAAGATGTGTATTTTAGGAATGGATACATGTCCTAGTTTGAATGACATAATGGAAATAAGGTGCAATAAATGTACTCGAAGCGAGCAGGGGTACGATTTCTAAACCTGCCGAGTTGCATGCCTTGTGTATTATTAGTATCTATATAGGGTCGACACTAGCTGCAATAATGTAGCTCCTGTGACAAACTTGTGTCTCGGCAGAGCTACAACGCGGTCCCATTCGTCACAATGGAGCAAAGAAAAAGTTGCAGTTGAAACATAAAAACTCACTATTTACGCTTCAAACATTTCATTAGAACTATTACTGATGATCCCAATCCTTGATAAATCGGTTTGGCGGAGAAATATATGCTTTTCAAAGGTAGTAACAACCTTGTTCAAATTTATCGATCGTTTTCCATAACCCGAAACTACGGAAGGCGGAGCTTTTCTTAATATGGTATTTCTTACTACGATGCTGATGTAAATATTCACGCCTCAATCGCCAAATATGGTATCGACATCCAAATAGTGAGGCCGGAAATGACGAAATTCAAAATGTTCAGATAGAAGATTTTTATTTTGTGGGAATTACATTCTAAAATACTGGTAGGTGATAAAAACTTGCTATAATAATGGACAAAAGGAAAGGTTGTCTTATTATTGATAAATGCAGGCGTCAGAAGCTCTGTAAGCGAGCGCAAAAAATCTCGGCGGCTGCTCCATTACGTGTAATGGCATCCCGTTATAACCCTTGCGAGTAAGCGAGCATTTAGGGTTTTATTATTAGAACTAGGTCGACACATGCAATTTGATTTTGACATAAGATTGTATGAATATTGACACGAACAAGTTAAAATAAGGAAAAAGAGATGAAATAATAAAGAAATTTTATTGAAAATTAATTTGTAAACAGAAAGTTAGAAAAAGGGGGGTGGTCCGTGTCACGAGCGCCTGTGCTAATATGGAAGTAATAAAACACATTATTACCAGTAGGGGTGTAACGATACACTTTTTCCACAAGCGATACGTATCGCGATATTTGATATGTATTACGATACGTTTTGTAGGAAACTGTAACTATTCCTTGAAGTCCATGCTGGTCGACATGGGCGCTGCCATGTTTTTTTTAATATGAGGTCGCTTACGTACTAGCGAAAATTATAAATATTTGATATTTGATTAATTAATTTTAAAAGCGTAAATTAATCCATTCACTTTTCTCAAAATATTAATTAAATGATCACCAAATGAAGAAAACGGAAGTTTAACACTACTTTTTTTTCAAAAAATGAGCATCATATCGTTTGTATCGTAAGCGTCCTCCACGTATCGTGAACCGAACCGTCCCCAAAATAATCGCGATTTCGGTACATACGGTGAATCGTTTCCCCCTTAATTACCAGTATAAGGTAACTAAGTCATATTAGAAATATATTGACTGAAATTACTGAATCTGGTGTATGTTTCAATTAGCACGTAATTGTGTTAATTAATCCATGATGTGTATTTTTATCTTTAAAGATTGTCACCTAAATTGGAACAATACGGGTAGAAAGGATGAAATCGTGAGTATTTAAGAGTTTCGCTATTTCTGTTATTAGTATCCATTAAAAGATTCGAAGGCTGCCATTTATAAATGTGTAGTAGATTTAATCAAACTGTGCACCACTCTTTTCCTTTGTTTGTTGTTTTGTTTTGTTTTATTATTTTTTTTGTGGGGGAGTGCTTTGTTTTGCTTTTTTAAATTTTTTTAGTGGGGGAGTGCTTTGTGTTGTCTTTTACTTATTTATTTAATGTACTGTAAGATACATACGACGGTTGCTTTAACCTACCTTAGGTAGAGGTGTGTACCAGTCACACAACTTTTATATAAATATAGAATGCATGTCCATATTACAAAGAGGTATGACACACAATACTTGTATGCCAACCTTCGAGAGACTAAAAGCGGTAGTGGGGCTCTGAGGAGGTTTGCCCTCCCCCCCCCCCCCCCCCCTCAGAACTTTTTTTTCAGAAGGACGCAAAATGGTGCATTCTGCTGCATTTTGGATATAAAATCTGTGTAGTCAAATCTTTAAATAACAGGGGCTTCTCGGGAAGAACGAAAAGAAGCTAGCCTGATCCTTTAATTTCACGTTCCGCTATATAGATGATGTCTTTTCACTAAATAATTCTAGGTTTGTTGATTTCGTTTATCGCATCTATCCTATTGAGCTTGAAATAAAAGATACCACAGATACAGATAGGTCTGCTTCATACCTTGACCTACACCTCGACATTAACAGTGAGGGGTGGTTAAGAACGAAATTTGACGACAAAAGAGATGATTTCAATGATATGCAGATTCTGATTACCTCTTTGGTATCTTCAAACTCTTCTTCTTGTTAGTCAACCAATTGATGATTGCAATTCGTGTCAATCAATCAACCTTGGTGGAAGTTCGTTTGAATAAATCAGTTTTTGACAGTGGAAGTTCGTGTGGTTCGACAAATTGATGGTGAAAGTTCGTGTGGTTCTAGAAATTGATGGTGGAAGTTCGTGTGGTTCTAGAAATGGATGGTGGAAGTTCGTGTGGTTCTAGAAATGGATGGTGGGAGTTCGTGTGGTTCTAGAAATTGATGGTGGAAGTTCGTGTGGTTCTAGAAATGGATCGTGGGAGCTCGTGTGGTTCTAGAAATGGATCGTGGAAGTTCGTGTGGTTCTAGAAATGGATCGTGGGAGTTCGTGTGGTTCTAGAAATGGATGGTGGAAGTTCGTGTGGTTCGACAAATCGATGGTGGAAGTTCGTGTGGTTCGACAAATCGATGGTGGAAGTTCGTGTGGTTCTAGAAATGGATGGTGGAAGTTCGTGTGGTTCTAGAAATGGATGTTGGAAGTTCGTGTGGTTCTAGAAATGGATGGTGGAAGTTCGTGTGGTTCTAGAAATGGATGGTGGAAGTTCGTGTGGTTCTAGAAATGGATGGTGGGAGTTCGTGTGGTTCTAGAAATGGATGGTGGAAGTTCGTGTGGTTCTAGAAATGGATGGTGGAAGTTCGTGTGGTTCTAGAAATTGATTGTGGAAGTTCGTGTGGTTCTAGAAATGGATCGTGGGAGTTCGTGTGGTTCTAGAAATGGATCGTGGAAATTCGTGTGGTTCTAGAAATGGATCGTGGGAGTTCGTGTGGTTCTAGAAATGGATGGTGGAAGTTCGTGTGGTTCGACAAATTGATGGTGGAAGTTCGTGTGGTTCGACAAATTGATGGTGGAAATTCGTGTAGTTCTAGAAATTGATGGTGGAAGTTCGTGTGGTTCTAGAAATGGATGGTGGAAGTTCGTGTATTCGACAAATTGATGGTGGAAGTTCGTGTAGTTCTAGAAATTGATGGTGGAAGTTCGTGTGGTTCTAGAAATGGATGGTGGAAGTTCGTGTGGTTAGACAAATTGATGGTGGAAGTTCGTGTAGTTCTAGAAATTGATGGTGGAAGTTCGTGTGGTTCTAGAAATGGATGGTGGAAGTTCGTGTGGTTCTAGAAATGGATGGTGGAAGTTCGTGTGGTTCTAGAAATTGATGGTGGAAGTTCGTGTGGTTCTAGAAATGGATCGTGGGAGTTCGTGTGGTTCTAGAAATGGATCGTGGAAATTCGTGTGGTTCTAGAAATGGATCGTGGGAGTTCGTGTGGTTCTAGAAATGGATGGTGGAAGTTCGTGTGGTTCGACAAATGGATGGTGGAAGTTCGTGTGGTTCGACAAATTGATGGTGGAAATTCGTGTAGTTCTAGAAATTGATGGTGGAAGTTCGTGTGGTTCTAGAAATGGATGGTGGAAGTTCGTGTATTCGACAAATTGATGGTGGAAGTTCGTGTAGTTCTAGAAATTGATGGTGGAAGTTCGTGTGGTTCTAGAAATGGATGGTGGAAGTTCGTGTGGTTCGACAAATTGATGGTGGAAGTTTGTGTGGTTCTAGAAATGGATGGTGGAAGTTCGTGTGGTTCTAGAAATGGATGGTGGAAGTTCGTGTGGTTCTAGAAATTGATGGTGGAAGTTCGTGTGGTTCTAGAAATGGATCGTGGGAGTTCGTGTGGTTCTAGAAATGGATGGTGGAAGTTCGTGTGGTTCTAGAAATGGATCGTGGAAGTTCGTGTAGTTCTAGAAATGGATGGTGGGAGTTCGTGTGGTTCTAGAAATGGATGGTGGAAATTTGTGTGGTTCGACAAATTGATGGTGGAAGTTCGTGTGGTTCGACAAATTGATGGTGGAAATTCGTGTAGTTCTAGAAATTGATGGTGGAAGTTCGTGTGATTCTAGAATGGATGGTGGAAGTTCGTGTAGTTCGACAAATTGCTGGTGGAAGTTCGTGTAGTTCTAGAAATTGATGGTGGAAGTTCGTGTGGTTCTAGAAATGGATGGTGGAAGTTCGTGTGGTTCTAGAAATGGATGGTGGAAGTTCGTGTGGTTCTAGAAATGGATGGTGGAACTTCTTATTTTACAAGCTTATGTTCGTTTATTTTACATGTCTGCATGTATTGTATTTGCTTCGTGTTTTATTTGTATTCGTATCGTTCATTGGCTTATGATGTCTTTTCATTTCAGGACCAAGTAGAGGTTAAAATAAAAACAAACACAAGAAAATATTATGTGAAACATTCTAAATGAAATTAAAGAAAACATATCACACTATAGGA